>MVJL01000703.1:0-33565 GCA_002156465.1 Macrocentrus cingulum | reverse complement strand
TTTTTTTTTTTTTTTTTTTTTTTTTTTTTTTTTTTTTTTTTTTTTTCATTCTTCGCACCACATTTTGTGACTTTGTTAACATTAAAATGTTGCATGTGTTAATTTTCTTTATTTGGCGAGGTATTTTACGTCGCAAAAAAAAAATAAGGTCTCAATATTATTGTGAAGAGGTCGTTGAAGAATATCGAAATCAATGTTGTTGGAAACTGTTTAAATTCATAAGCGACCACTAAAATTAATACTTTGAAACCGAAAATTTGTCAAACTTATTTATATTAGATATAAAAAAAATTGTTATAGTAAAGATATGAAGAAAAAATTTTTTTATAACTTTTTGATCTTTTTTCGGTACGAATGACATTTTTTTCGACCTAAAAAATATAATTTTACTCGAATTTTACTTAGAAATATATTTCAATGCTATGCAAAATTAACAAAATGGCAATGTGCAAAAAATTTTCACTTATCGCACTCCTAGCGACGTTTACACTGACTAAAAACCCGGGAAGAACTGTCAGTTTTCGTGGGGAAAGTCCGGTGACGCCCGACTTAATCGCTTTTTGTTATCTCTGACGTGTGCTGATAACAGTGAAAAATCAATACTGTCGACGTATCGGCCACGTTAGTCAGTTCTTCTCGGATTTTCGAGCAGTGCAGACGTGTCAGAAGGTACTGAGTGAGTAAAACATTTTATACATTGCTATCTTTACAAATTATTTGATAATAAGTTTATTATTTAAATAAATTCATCATATATCGACATGAGAATGTAAAAATTCCGGTGTAACTTGCCTAATTATGCGATGAAATCGACGTCTTTTCCGGTGAAGATCGCCTACCTTTTCGGTGCAAAATGTCGTCTTTTTCGATGCAATCGGCAGTTTTTTCGACACAAACAGCACTATTTTATTAGAATATTACTTATAAATATGTTTTAATATTATGCAAAAATTAGCAAGATGGCAATTTGCAAAAATTTTTACTCACTGCACTCCTGAAAACGTCCGCATTCGTCAAAAACTCGGGAAGAACTGCCAGTTTTCGATGGGAAAGTCCGGTGAGCCCTGTGTTATCGATAATTGCTCCGATATCTCTGACGTATACTGATTAGATAGCAGGCCGTGAAAAATCAATACTTACCATACGACGTTGTCAGTTCTTCCCGGGTTTTTGTCGAAAGCACACGTGTCCCAAAGGCGCACAGTCGATAATTGCTTTGATATATCTCTGACGTGTACTGATCACAGTGAAAAATCAATAATTTCGACGTTTTGACCACGTCACCCAGTTCTTCTCGGGTTTTCGATGAATGCAGACGCATCAAGGCGTACAGTGAGTTAAAATTTTTTTTGTATTGTATTTTTTTGACGTATTAAAAAGGCGCGAAGATTAGAATCATTGAAATATAATTATTTTAATTATTAGTTTTGTGGGTAATAAGTACTAAATCCTATAAAAATATACCCTATAAGTGAAACTACATGAAATTCCGCGTCGAATGGTGCAAATTTCATGCAATTGTAAATGTCTGAGACGCCAACTCCGAACGAAGATTTAGGACTTTCTTTCTTATACAGATAAACAAATGAATTCTGGCTAAAAATTGACTCTGATCTAGGTACAAGGATATCCATTATTCGTACCCCTATGAGCTGAGTTTCAAGGGCTTTCTATTCCGAATATATAACTACCGATGAAGAAATAAATATTTAAACAATTTTAAAATTTCCGTTATATGTACATATGGAATGACATAATCCCAAATTTCTATGATCCACGATAATAAAAAATAAAAAAAAGTTCACTGCAATGTTTTTTTTTTTTACGGCGCGAAAGGAATATAGCTACAAGATAATTTTTGTATCTATACAATTATCTAGCATTTCCATGAGTGTGTATTTTTTTGTTTTCACGCTTGCTCACACGCTACGCATTACAATATATGTGTGTATTCGAAAACAAGTTGGCGTGTAAACACGTATAAAAATGTCGAAACAAGAGCCGACAATCTTTGATATGGCCTACCAAGGCAAAACAGCAGCAGTGAAAATATTAGTTAACGAGAATTTAAAATTAAAAACAAACACCGATTTGGTAAGATAATTTTTAAATCCTCATAAAATTAAGAATATAGGTTATGTCGATATATTGTTTACCTTGACAGAATGGTCGAATGCTGCTGCACTGGGCTGCCCTGGGTGGACACAATGACCTGGTGAAGCATCTCCTGTCTCTGGACGTTCCAGTGGATCCAAAGGACGACGTAAAAATCGCAAATCTTTTCTCCTAACCTCCAAAACCATGACACAGCATTTGTTGATAAATCCGCGTCATTTCAGACGTGCATGACACCACTGATTCTCGCAGCTTCGGCAGGTCGTGATCGAGTGGTCGAGATCCTGCTGGCAGAGGGTGCCGACGTGAATTCCCAAACTGTAGACGGGCACTCAGCGTTGCAGTATGCTGCCAGCAAAAATTGGCAGGCAATTTGCGAGCGGCTGATTGAAAAGGGAGCAAATGTGAACGTTGTAGACAAGCGGGGTGCTACACCGCTGCATCGAGCTGCCTCCAAGGGCAATTTCAACATTGTAAAGCTTCTGCTGGCTCAGGATGACATTAAAATCGGTAATTACTGTACAATTTCACGATATTAAATGTTCTTACACTTTTTTTGTTTATCACAGACTCTCAGGACGCTGATGGAAACACTCCTCTTCACCTGGCCTGCGAAGAGGATCGTCAGCAGGAGGCTCGACTCCTCGTTTCAGCAGGTGCAAGTCTAACTTGCACGAATAAAGAGCGGAAAAGTCCTCTGGACGTTTCTACCGCCTCGCTTGTGCGGCAGCTCACGAAAATTGTCGGCGAGAAAATGGAGTAGAATTTTTTTTCCTTATACAAATGATTCTTCGACTATTGTGTACAAATTAAAGAGTAAATACGAGTTTGCACACTTTTTTAAATCTCATTCCTCGTTTATTTTCGTCTCAGATAGATGCAGCAGGTGCAGTCAATCCTCAGATTTATACATATAAAACGTATCAAAATTCACTCGCCTTTTTTTATTTCTCTATTTCCTTCATTGATTGTTTTGCTTTCTTTTTTTTTTACTATTCTCCAAGGGCACGGTAGAGTCAAATTAGGACACTTGCGGCACGTTTTCGAGTGTAATATAAAATATTTAGTCGAGTTCGAGGACACTAGTATGATTTTAAGCCCCTTATATACATAATTTTGTCAATTGGGCAAATTTATCTGTCAACTTTTGTATTTTTTTATTTATTAATCACTGTGAAATTGAAGCAAAAAAAGATATTTACCAATTATCAAACGATTTTTCGATAATAGAAATTTTTTAAAAACCGCTCAATTCTTGTTCGCGTTGACGAATTTTTGTTTGTTTTTTGAAATAAAAAAATTATTTAATTTTCAAAATATTTATAAAAATGTCTTAATTGTCGATGGAATAATGTTTTCAATTTTATGAGATATAAATGCTTTAGTTTGATTAAAAAACTATTTGCAAAAATTGATTATGTAAATATTTTGTGTGAAAATTCTCAAAATAAATATAAAAAATTGCATAATAAATTGATTTGCCCGTTAAACAGATTTTTTTTCCCCCCCGTCTAAAATCGATCATTTTGTTTTAATAGGTTCATACAAAAACAAACAAAAAAAAAAGATACGTTTACAATTTTTCATATTTTAATATTTATCTTTTTTCTCTCTCACTCTCTCTCTCATTTTCTCACACACTCTCGCTCTCAAATACAATAAAGGAAAATGTTTGCATTTGATTTTTTAATCGCAGACGAGGCTTAAACTCTATTTTTATTTAAATATATTATATATAATGCCGAAAAATGTGTATAAATGCATGTACAGGCACGTCATACAAAAAAATGGCTCATACAAAAATTGACATTTAGCGAGGTAAAATTATTTTTTTTTTAATAAAAAATTCCAGCCTGAATCATAATCCATCATTATAGTAATAAACAAATCAATAGAGAAATTACCGCATACACATTTGCCTATCGGTATTACGTTATTTTTATTTATTTTTTCGTTTTGTTTTATTCCATCAGTTAATCCACCTAAAATAACCAACGACAACCTGCAAAATTCAGCATGATATTTGTAGTTCTAATAAAATAATAATCATTATTATAAACATTAAATGCCTTATCATCTATCAATGAAACAAAAAAAAATCTTTTTTTTTCGCATTTTCTCATATTTTTTTTTTTTTTGAATTTTTTTTTATCACGTTTCTTTTTTTCATTTGCGATTCATCAATTAATCAATAATTACCTCGTGGTTTAATAATCATTTTTTTTTTTTTTTTTTTAATATATAATGTAACTACTCATTTTCTTTGAATATTTTCATAAGAATTCATTTTTTTTTTTTTTTTTTTCGCATTAAAACCACCACATGGAGGTGGCTTGTTAGTAAGCTGTAAAGTTATGTACACATTGTTTTTAACACTTTCTCGATGGCATCTTGTGAAAAGTGATATTATATAAATCAACATTTAGTTGAAAAGAAAAAAAAATATATATATATAAAGAAATAAATTGCTTTCTATTACCTGCATACACATACATTTTTCTTTTTTTTTTTTTAATTTTTTTTTTCTCTAATTAACTTTTTCCTTTTTCTCGTCAAGTCAATTTTTTCCCCGGGCTTTATAACGTTCGTTAAATGATGTATTATGCGTTATAAAAAAATTACGTTAACTGAATTACTCCTCAATTCATGCTTTCCTCGCCATCAATGCTCTCATCCTGCGTGGTAGAGTCATCACCGGAACCACCAGTCTGCACAGATCCTCGTTTTGTCAGTCGCGTGGAGCTCAAACTCATTGGAGCACCTCCTCGTCTGTAAATATTATAGAAATAAACCAAATTAAAACAAAAAATTGAAATTTCTACATCGCAGGTTATTTTTATTAAGATCAACGGTAAAAATACCTCAGTTTGCTCTTTAAATTGGCCGCCTCACGCGTAAGATTTTCATTCAACTCAATCATCTCATCCATTTCACGTTGATGCTTTCGCTTGAGAACTTTGTGCCTACTGAGTTCCTCCTCCGTCTCATCCAACTGTCTCTTCAATGTCTTCATCCTCACATTAACTTTTTCAACCTGCTCCTTGTACTGATCGGCATTTCTCCTCTCATCATCCAACTGCAGCCCCAATTCTTTGAGCTTCTTGTCGAGTTTGCGGTTGATTTTTTGCTGGGCAAAGCGCTCCTTCGCCTCAGTCTCAAGCTGTTCATCCAAATTACTAATTTTCGACTCGAGAGCCTGAATTGTCGCCTTGGTCTTGGCACGCTGAGCTGTCTCAAGCTCAGCCAGCTTGCCCTTGAGCTCCTTATTCTGTCGCTCGAGCAGCAGTCGCTGAGACTCGAGTTTTTGCGTGGCCGAGCGCTCGGCCGCGAGGTCTGTCGTCAACTGTTCGATAGTAATCTGACCCTTCCGCGCACGATCAATGAAAATCTCACTGTTTGACTGCTCCTCCTCGAGTTCCTCCTCAAGCGTGGCAATTCGCGCCTCGAGACGCCGCTTCTCATCGAGCATGAGCGTGCCCTTGTTGGCATTGTTGGTAACTTCCTCTTGCAGCTCATCACGCTCATTTTCCGCCGTGCGACGAGCTCGCTCGCTGCTTGCCAAGTCTTCCGTCAGTTGCAACAAGTCAGCTTCAAGACTCTTGACTTTTTTCTCCGTCTCCTTGGCGCCAGCAGCCAACTCATCTCTCGCGGCACGAGCCTCCTCGGCCTCACGTGTACAATCCTTCATCTGTGCTTGCAACTTTTTCAACTGCTTCAGCGCATCCTCCTTCACCTTATTGTGCATCTCGAGCTGCTGCTCCACGTCCTTGTAGTCGGCTTCAATTTTTTTCCGCGCAGTTATCGCCGCGGCGCGCTGCTTACGCTCGTCCTCAAGCTCCGCCTCAAAGTCACGCAACTGTTTGACAAGTCCACGGCGTTTTTCCTCGGCCTGCTCCTCTTTAGCCTGCAAATCTCGCTCGAATTGAGTGCGCAGAGCTCCTATTGTAACCTCCAAACGCAATTTAGCGTCCTCAGTTAGCTGCAGCTCATCCTCGAGTTCCTCCAGTTGTGTTCGTTGTTCAGTTAATTGCGACTCTAGTGCACGCTTTGCCTTTTCCAATTCGTGCACATTTTTGTCCGCCGTGCCCTGGTTATTGACAAGCTCATCCAGCTCAGCTTGTAGTCCACGTCGGCCACGCTCCAACTCCTCAACCTTTTCGTTGAGCTCGTCCAGCTCGCGGGTCAGTGATAAAACTCGCGTTTCTTTTTCTCGTGCCTCGCGCTCGGCCGCGTCTCTCTGCTCTGCGTACTGCTCCGATACGGCTTTCTCCTCGGCCAAAACTTTATCAAAATTTTTCTGTTTTTTCTCAAGCTCAATGACCTTAGAGCGCTGCACCTCCAGCTCAATCGTGCTGTCCTCGAGTTCGGCCTGAATTTTGCGCTTAGACTTGTCCAATTTGTCGTTGGCAGCGTGCAACTCTTCAACTTGACGCTGCAGAGCCTCAATGTCTTTTATGCATCGTTTTCGCGCTTCCTCGAGAGCCGCCGCCGCCTCGGCCTCCTCGTCACCGCGTTTTTTCGCCTCAGCCAGCTGCACTGTGAGTGCAAGCACTTGCTTGTCAAGTGCACGCTTGGCTTCCTCCTCCTCTTCAAGCTGATCGTGCAGACTCTCTTTTTCACTCTCAATTGCCCGCAACTTTGAGCTCAGCGACAATTTTTGCCGCGTTTCCTCCGCCAACTGCTGCTGCATCTCAGTTATTTGAGATTCATAGGTCGCCGAAGCTTTTACCGCTGCCGATGCCTTCAATTCACTCGCCTCCAACTGCTGGGATATTGTCTCAACCTCGGTTTGAAGCTTTGTCACGCGTTCCGTCAACTCCTGCCGGGTTCGATCGACTTCTGCAAGCTTACCATTCAATTCAACGAGCTGCTGCTCAGCCTGTTTGCGCCGTCGATCTGATTCCTGTCTGCTTGCACCGACTGAGCGCAATTCTGTGGCCAAGTCGGCATTTTCCGCCTCGAGAGTTGATTTTGCTTTTTCGAGAGCTGCTCGAGTCTTTTTCAGAACGTCCATCTGCTCGTTTAGGACTGTCACCTCCTGCGTGTGCTTGTGACGAATGTCTGCGAGTGTTGCCTCGTGCAGCGAAGTTTCCTCTTCGAGATTTTTCTTCAATGTCGCCAATTCTTGCTCACGTTTGCTTCGCAGCTCTTGCTGAGCCGCTGTCGTATCGAGGGAGTCGAGAAGTTCGTTTTTCAAAGCTTCCAATTCCTCGTTCAGGTCGCGCTTCAATTTTTCCGCCTTGCTGCGAGCAATTTTCTCGGCCTCGTAGTCCTCCTGCAGTTCGGCAAGCTGCGACTCAAGTTCCCGCAGGGCTTTTTGAGCCTGTGCCTTGGCTGCCGCCTCTTCGTCGATTTTTAGCATCACTTGAGCCAATTCCTCCTCGCGTTTGCCCTGCTGCAGTTGCAACTCCTCGACCTGAGTCTTTCGCTCGGCTAGCTGGTCTTTCAGGTCGGAAACTTCGGTTTCTACCTTGCGCTTTGAGCGATCCACCTCCTGGCGTTGTTGGTAGTCCTTGAGCAGACGTTCCTCAAGATCGGCAATTGTTGCCTCATGCTTGGCTTTGAGTTTAGCCAAGTGTTTAGCCTTTTCCTCCTCCTCTGCGAGCGTTTGCGACAAGTCATTCGCACGCTCTTCCAGCAACTTTTTCTCCTTTAACAATTTTTGATTGGTATCATCGGCCAAAGCTAGATCTTCCTCGAGTTTTTTTATTTTACCGTCACACTGGACCTTTTCCAGTTGGAGTTTTTGACGTGCGGCCTCCTCCTCCTCGAGCTGCTCCTCAAGATCGCTGATGTTGAGCTGCAATTTTTTCTTCTCCTGCGTCAGGGCATTGCTTCGCTCCTCTTCCTCCTCAATGCGCGCCTCAAGATCATGCAAAATCTCCTCGAGCTCCTGTTTACGCGCGGCCAAACGAGCTCGCATCTCTTCCGCCTCTGCGCACAGCTCGACCTCGGCCTGCAACTGCTCGGCCAACATAATTTTCTCCTCGAGCGCCTGCTGATACTTGCGCTCGTATTCTTGCGCCGAGTGCAATTGAAGCTCGAGTTTATCACGTACTTGTTTCAACTCATCCTCTTTTTGCGTCAATTTTTCCTCCTGTTTCGTCACCTCAAGCAGTGGCTTGACTTTTGTGTAGAGACGCCACCACTGCCAATTTCGTAGCTTCAAGTAGGCCGCACAATTTCGCTGAATTATTCGAATGGCATTTAATTGTTGCAGACGCTTTTGATAGTTACGTCGGGCCAAATGACCGCGACAGAATGCCTGGAAATTGACGATTAAATCGGTAATCTTGTAATCACGCTCTTCCTCCAAGTGCGCCAATACTCCAGCACGGAAGAAAATTTTTGACTGACCCACACGATAGAGATTTGGATCGAGTTCCAGTGCTTGAATCATTCGCTCACAGGCTTTTTTACCGTCCATAAAGCCCTTGGGAATGACATTGGGTGTGAGCAACTCATAGCGCTGCCTAAACTCCTGGAAGGGAATTCTATTGGGGAAGCCCTGACGGCAAATACGAATACCCTCGAGTACACCGTTACACCGTAGTTGATCTAGCACCAGTGGTGCATCAATTTTTCCCGCGCGTTTTTCATGATTTGGAATAATACATCGCACGAAATTTGGATTTGTATTGCGCAATGTGACCATAAGCTTGGCCAATTGTTCTTTGTACAATTGTGATACCGTACGGAACATTCCTTTGCGAGTTCTCGCACCAAATTGCGTGTCTGTTAGTGCCTGCTGTGCCATACCAACAATTTCAGCATCCTTCCAGATATGACAAACAAATGGATCTTGCGATGCTTGTAATAAACTCACAACATTTTCATTCAATGGATCCATATTTTTCATGAGCCATTTCGCCGCAGAATAGTCAACTTTACCGGCATAATGAACAATAGCAAAGTCGGCAACACCTCGAAAATCAGTTTTAACAAATTTCGGATGTACACTGTGAGCACCGACAAGTTTCTCGACAAAGGTCTTGTCAGTGGCCTTGGGGAACCAACATTCCTCGTCAAGGAGTGCCATTACACCCATGGGCTTGTCAATTAAGTCAATAGTTGGCTGCAGGTCCAGTCCAAAATCAATAAATTTCCACTCAATACCCTCGCGCTGATATTCCTCCTGTTCTAGGATAAACATCGTGTGATTAAACAGCTGCTGGAGCTTTTCATTTGTGTAATTGATGCACAGCTGTTCGAATGAATTCAATTCAAAAATTTCAAAACCTGCCATATCGAGAATACCGATAAAACTGGCACCCTGGCGCTTTGTACGATCCAACGAGCGATTGATACGATTGACGAGCCAACGAAACATTCGCTCGTAGCACGCTTTGGATATTGCCTCTACGGCAAACTCAACTTGCTCCTTTGTTTGGGCTTTTGTTACAAAATCACGGCCAACCTTGATTCTTGGCTTTAAAAATGCTTTGGTCATCTCAGTGACACCGAGACCAAGCAAATGTGAGATTTTTTGAGCCACCGTGTTGTCCGGCAGTGTTGCCTGATCGGAATTTCGCTCCTGACGGAATTGCATCGAACCAAACAGCATTACCGCAGAAACAATGCGGAAAATACTGGAAAAATCTTCGGCTGTCATTCCCATAATATTCATTGATTTCACAGTAGACGCAAATTCAGCCGCGTCGTCTACACCCGTCACTGGCAACGCACCGTTTGACAGGAACGGATAGAGTTTTGGATCTTCCAGGATAAATTCTTTCTTCTGTTCTGGCGATGCTCCAGCCAATAGTTGATAAAAAATGTGAAATGTTCGCTCGTCCTTTGCTTGACGAATGGCACGCGATTTTTCCAACAAATATGTCTCGATATTTGCCCCAGCAATGTATCCCGATGCGTCGAAATTAATTCGAATAAATTTTCCAAATCTTGAGGAATTGTCGTTTTTCACTGTCTTGGCATTTCCAAATGCCTCCAGGATGGGATTTGCCTGCAGCAACTGTTGCTCCAGTTCACCCTATTGAAATGAAATAATAAAATGTTAATTTGATTGCAAATATAATTATAATTATATAGTTTTTTTTTTTTTAAGGGGTTGGATGATTGCATGCGTTCACATCTAATAATTACCGCAAATTTCTCCGAGGTGCTTCCGCTCCCCTGGATCCCCACCACAGGTAGCAGATAAATGTTAAAAGCACATATAATTTTTGCGTTAGTCATATGATTATAATGAATATTGTTGTTTTTTTTAAAACAAAGAATTTATGTATATGACAATGACAAATGGAAAATTTTAACTAACTGACGACATTTATACACAACATATATAGATGATTTTTTTTTCTATAAATTTAAAAGCAGAGATAATAAAAGACAACTATATATAGTAGTTTTACAATTTTTTTTTTTTCATCAACTTACGATAATTAACGCTGGGCTTGGAGTCTGGTTGAGCAGTTATGTCAGGTCAGCACCGAAAAAAAAAATATTATTATTTAATATAAAAGAAAAATCCATAGAAAAATGAAAATAAATTAAATTTTTAATCTTATATGACAACATTGTTTGAATAAATTAAAAAAATATATTCTTTAAACCAGGGTTATGAAAAATTCAATTTTTTTTAGGCGGTCAGCATCGCAAAAAAAACAATCTATATATATATAAATAAAAAAATTCCAAATTTTTGTTCAGGATTGGCATTTCAGCCATTTTCGATACTTACATGAAATTTGCACCATTCGACGCAGAATTTCATGTAGTTTCGTATAGGGTATTTTTTATTTTACGAATTCACCACCTAAAAAATTAATAATTTAAAGGGTGGCCCTCTGAAACTGAAATTTGTGCGATTTGACGAGAAATAATTATGCAACATGATGTTAAATGTTTTACTCCGCGATGATAATTTTTTTCAAGTTACTTTAGGGTCTAAAAAACACTAAAAAAAAAGGCAACCCCTTAGCGTCGTTTTAAAGATCATCGCACACCCTCTAAACCCTCAATTTATAAGAAATAGTCATGTAATATAGTGTTAAATGTTTTGCTTAACTACAAAATTTTTTCTACAGGTAGTTTAGAATCCCAAAAACACCAAAAAAAATTCACAACCCTCTAGCATCGTTTTAACGACCATCGCACACCCTCTAAACCCTAAATTCAAGGGAAATAATCATGTAATATAGTGTTAAATGCTTTTTCCCAGGTGATATTTTTCTGATAGCTATTTTGAGAGTCCCAAAAAGATCCGAAAAAATCAGTGACTCCCTATCGTCATTTTAAGACCATTGGCCACCCTATAAACCCCAAATTCATACAAAATAACTATGAAATATAGTGTTAAACGTTTTCCTCCGCGATGATATTTTTTTTACAGTTAGTTTGAAGTCTAACAAACACTCAAAAAAATCAGTAACGTCCTGGCGTCATTCTGAACTATCAGTTACAAAAAAACTCTATAAACCAAGTAGCTCACCCTAATTAATAAAGAAAATTAATTTTCCATTTTTTATTATGATATTGTTTGAATAAATAAAAATATAATGTTTTAAATCAATGAGTATGAAAAATTCGACTTTTTTTTCTACTAAAAAAATATTTCTCTGCCTTCTAATAAAGAAAAAATTAATTAACTAGAAATAATTCACTAAAACGGACTAAGATATAAATGAAAACTGAAAAATTATACATGAATGCATTGCAATCGAAAAAAAAAATATCTGCAAATGGATCCAAATTGGCGGTGAGACATGAAAAAACAGGAGAGAAATTACGATCGGAACGTCTAGAGATTCTTGACCTGGATTAATCGCTCTAGAGAGCGATTGGATGACGCGTAATCATTGATCGATTGCGAAACAGTACCACAATCAGATCGCGATCGCATAAAGGGGAGAAACTGGTATACGGGAACGAATAAATTGCTGTACTACATGTCAATCTAGGATCACCGAGTTGCGACTATCCAAATAAGGGAATCTCTGGGGGATTTAATTTCCTATTAAAAACAAACTCGTGACATAAAGATCAAAACGTCAGAATTTAAGTATAAAAAAATCGCGTATATTGCAACAATGAAAATAATACGATGTAAAAAAAAATGATTTCGTGATGAAAAACTGCACGCAGACATCTCTCATTATCTTCTATTTTAATAATAATAATAATACGAATGTTATTTAACCTAAGAATCTCGCGAGGTCTCTGCCTGATGCATGACTGCGGTTACAATGTGCACTTGGATGACACGGAGCGTTGACAAAAGAGTTATAATCAACGTCTCGAATTTCGCTAGACCATGCACTATCTGATACATTTACTGATGACCAGTTTAATTCAACACTTTTGCAATCCTCTTTTGTCATTTAAAGCACATTGAACTCTAAAAAAAATTTTCATCACACAAATTCTTATTTAAAAAAACGAGTCGACTGAAATTTTATTTTATTTACATTTAATCTAGGATATTATTTAATTTAATAAAAATAATATTTATGAAAAATTCAGTAAATAACTGAGTAAAAATGCGATGTGGAGCAGTGACGACCATTTTGAGTTGTCAAAAAATTCGTTATTTCATAATGTAATTGAAATATTCAAAAAAATACGACCTAAATCAAAGTTTACTTTTTCAGTCATAAAAAATCATGAATAAAAAAAGTTTTACGTTTTTTTTTTTTCGACTTTAAATTGACAGAAAAATTCGAATAACTTACAGCATTTGATTTGGGTTTTGAGGCTGCAACGTAGGCCAAATACTGGATAACTTTTTTAGTATTTTCTGTTTTACCAGCGCCAGATTCACCGGTACATAAAATCGACTGATCCTCACGATCTGAAAAGAAAAAAAAAGTTATAATTGAGTAAACAAAAATAATTATATTACAACAACACCGGAAGGTCACAATCATTTTTTTTATTATTATTTCTCACTCTCGATCATCTGCACATGCAGATGATGATGATGATGATAATCTGGTGCTTGCCTTGAAAACTCGCGCTCTTTTCACGCATTCTTTCTCCGCTAGACCGTGAGAAATTCCATGAATGTTATTACTGTCTAGCTCTACTGAGATTGGAGCACGCGACTGTCAAGTTAACAAAGGCATTCAGTATATTGCAGAAAAAAAAAATTTACAGTCAATAAAATTCCTGTGAAATATATATTATAACTGCTCTGTGTGGATAAATGCCCAAAAAAAGTCAAAAGATCATAAATACATGCATCAGATGATGACAAATATTAAATGCTCACTCATATTTATCAGACTTGGTGCAACAGTGATTTGTGGTTTATGAATTTATTAATGCAAATTTACCTTGCAACATGGAACGGTAGGCGGTGTCCGTGATGGCAAAGACATGCGGTGGTACTTCGTGCCTCTTGATACCCTTATATCGCTCCATTATCTTCTCTGTGTATATCGGTAGTCTCTTGTAAGGATTGACCACCACGCAAAATAGGCCGGAGTATGTCTGAAAAACAGTTTTAGAAATATTATAAAAATTGCACAACTGCTATTTTACACCATCAATCATTTCTGGCGCCTGCAGTACGCATACTTTTCCTTCAAAAAAAAATTCAAACGCCTTGTAAAAACCTCAAGTGGAAAAAGTATATTTGAAAAAAAAAAAACACTTATGTAAAAGCATTTTTGTTTAGATATTTAAAATGTGACTTTTCATATATGGAATAAAGGAATTCAACACAAAAGTACAGTCGTTTTCCATTTGTTTTGTCGAGAAAATAGTATTTTTTTTTACATGTCTTTGACTACAGAGTACAGCCCTCGTCTGCCAACGTCAGTCAATCTGTTGGATGGGCTCATCACCCTTTGGTAAGCAAAAAACGCCTGCACAGGGGCGTGAAAAATCCCAACAGAAAAATCCCGGGCTTTTATGGACGCATAATAACACAGACATACAGTTATTTACACTAGATAGGGTGAAAGCATGCATATTCACACAGACAGAAGGGTAATTTCAATGTCGAGGTACACAACTATAAACATTCTTGTGCATTACACGTATTTCCTCGTTCAAACACCCTCAGAAACTCCGTTTCTATAGCGAGCGGCCATTTTGAAATGAAATCTCCATGCGCCATCTTATGAATGCATAATCCAACGGTCAACGCAAAATAGAATTCCATTGTTTTCATGTTTAAACTGCTCAAATTCGGGAGAAAAAAAAATTCAAGTCACATAAAAACATAACCATATTGCGGGAGATTCTTGGAAGAGGAGTGGCCATGGCAATTCCTAGAATATATATCGTAACGTATAGTATTTCTATCATGAAAAAACAACAAAAAAAAAACGACAAACTGTCTACTCAATTGTTTTGCACATAATTAAATTGCGCCAAGATAATGCCAGTATACAAATACAGAGACAAGTCTTATTAAACTAATGAGCCCTCATTCAGCGAGGCCAATATCCAACGACGGATTTATTATCTCTGTGGGTAATTAATTAGTTGAAACAACGTTCAGTCTCTGGCTTGTGAATAAATTCGAGCAAACCTGCAGCTAATCATGAAATGTTAGGAGTAAAAAATACTATGGCAAAGACCATAGAGCACACCCTCATGCGGGAAGTTGTGTTTTTTATTATTGATAACAGTTTTCAATATAACTATTGGGTTAATTCAAATTTTCGTTTAGTTATCAGAAGGACCTGCATTACCGACGCGGGTCAGCTTCGATTTTTGTTTTTGAAATAGTTCTCGAAGTGACCGCTGCAACATTTCTTATGCAACACAAGCATAGTACTGTCACGGTCATTTTTCGGAATTTTTTTAAATCTATCTCTAATTGTGATCGAGTGAGTTAACCCATGATTTGAGCTCTACTTTGATGACATACATTTATATGAAAAGAGATAGCTACAAAAAAAAATTTCCACCAACCACACTGTCAAAAAAAAAGGCGATGAATCTTAATCTTTTAATAAGCTAACCGGAATTAGCTGGTCTTTCAGAAAAAAATTCATTTAAGCCGATCAGAATCAGTAGTTTTTGTTGTAAATCGAATTTTCTGCATCTCCAACGGCCTCAGATCGATTAAGCGAGAGCAGAGCACACCCATGCTTCGCGTGAGGGTGTGCAATTACATTTTCGAAAAAAAAAATGGGGTCATATTCCCTCCCAAGGACGCGGCATATCCGCATTTTTGTCAATCTCTGGAGATTCCAGACACGTCATACTACATGTCGTGTGTAATATGCTCTTTCTCAACAGTGTTATATTTTTCTGCGTCGTCACCATATACTCATTCCAACGTGATTCATCCGCTTACTTTCCCCATCATCAGGTAATCAGTTGCACGTGCCACATCTATTCGTCACTCGCATACTGAAATTATACATTTGATAACAATCGTGTAATATATATAAAAGAACATTAATCATTATAAAAAACCGTTAGATTTTTTTTCCGTCATTTTACCCCGGAAAATTGTGATTATGTTTTTCCAAGTGCAGGATAATTTTTGTGAATTCATTTGTACTGCAAAGGTAAAGTTCGACATTGTCTCTCGGACGTTATATTCCATAGCAGTACGAGTGTGTCCGAAGGTCCCCAAAACCGGTCTGTCGGGGTCCAAGTGTCGTCGACCTATCCCGACATTCTTGCTGGTGCTTTACGTACATATATACACAACATCAAACAGAGAGAGTTGGTTAAAGAGCTTTGCGCACAAACACGAGAAAATATCAAAGTAGGACCCGAAATCCTGCGCCTTGAAAAATATATATATCGCGGCTCTTTTTATCGTGAGATAAGCATCAATGAGGCCCCTGGATGAGAAAGGAAAAAAAAATCAGGATAAGTATCAGGATGAAGCGCGCGAAAAGGCGATAGTGGGAGGGCTTTCGTAATTGCGGGTATTTTTTCCCCATGCAGGCCATAAATGGAACTGATCATGGCGCCTGCTGGGCAATACAACACACAGAGTATGCTCGCGAAGCAGGTTAAGGACGCTTAGTCCTTATAAGGACTTGTCTTTAGTCGCTTTTACTCATCATCATTAATATCCTGGTATTTTTTATTACCAAATAAAAACATTAACCCCCTTTTTTACAATTTATTCCGGGCTTGTAAAGTCAAAAATAACCTCAAACATGATCAAATAAATTCCACCACAACCTCTGACCCTTCAAACCCGAAATTTCAACTTTTAACACTGAAAAAAAAAAAACACTTTAACCTTTAAATATTTCTAAATTACGACCAATATGAGGAAGAATTTTGCCACCTAGTGGTGAAAAAGGTTACCAACGCTCGTATTTTAGAGGAAAAAATTTTTTTCTCATTTTTTAACACTAAATTTTGTTATTTAATGATCGTAAAGGTGGAGAAAAAAAATTTTTTAAAGATGAAAAAAATGAAAAAAAGTAAAAAATGACTGGAAATTCACATCTTCCGGCCTTTTCCATTGGATTTGAACGTCGCTTTGGGTAACTACCCAGCACGACAGCGTCTATTTATAATTATAACCGTCAGTCGAAGGCTTGAAAAGCCGTAATTAGATCCAACAATCGATTATAATCATCATTAGAAGACTTTTATATCGCTTTCCCACATTTTTTCATATTTTTTTCTTCTTTTTCTTCCGGGAAGCAAGGAAGGCCGTGTGGTTTGACACGACGATAAATCCTGACTCATCAGAGGTGATGATGCCTCATCATCAAACCGTACAAAGAACTTTCTTGGCCTGAAACCCATGCAGACTTGGAGTACATATATACTCATATTATTTTTTCTAAAGAATTTCAAACTCTTTGAAGAAGATAAAAAAATTTTTTTAACCAATACACGACAGCTTGTAGGCGATTTTGCGGTGGCAAACACCTGTCCCGCCCTCAGCACCGGCTGCAAACGCGTATAAAAAAACACTCTTGGCACACGCTCATATTTAATTTATATAGTAACTAAAAAAAAAAAAAAAATTCTGACCTGAAAAAAATTGAAAATAAACATTTTACAGCCGCTGACTGCACAATTTTTATAGAAAATTTAGTGATATCAGAAAAAAAGCAAAAAATATTATTTTGCGATGGTAAATGACGCATGAGTAAGCCCGCGGACAAGGTTTGTCGCTTGACATGGACAGAAACCTGGCCTTCGGCGCTCAAACACGGCCAAACTGCGGCGCGTGTATTTATCTCATGCCTACAAAGTTGACGTCAGCCACCTTGACTAGGACGACGCTGACAAAAAAAGATATGAGAGAGTCTAAACTATACGGGGCCAGCGTGAAGAAATCATTGAAAGCAACTATAATTTAAAAAGAGTGATTTCATGTCTCGATACATATTTTACTCAAGGTATATAATGGCAGAATTGGCGTGTTGTGCATTTGTGTGTCTCTTTTGGCAAGGAGCATGAAAGGAATACATCTTGAAGACAGAGGCACGTATTGTTATCCAATATAACCGAGTGAAAATGTTGCGGGTGATTAAAGCGCGTCACATCACGACGATTCATTGTACGGGCAATGTGCCAAACGATCCCTTGGCCTATTGAGGGGTATAATATCTCACTTTGTTACACGCAAGACTCACAGCCTGCTTTAATATATGTGCTCGAGAGATATGTGGCGTAAATAAATTCGAAAATGTATGTATGATGCCTATGTAATAAAGAAAAAATTTATGATCAACTGCACGCACGCTCTTCAACTTGAATTTCGTGGAAAATTCAGCGCACTAACCTCTCCCTGCGGTCGTTTTACCGCCAACAACCAGTAAAAATCGTTATTTCGGGGATATGAAAAAAAAAACACTTTTAAACGAATAATAACTATTTTAACCTTAACCTCGGCCAACCCATCCGTCGAGTGCATTCAACTTGTTCCATCAGTCGTGCATAATATTTCTTCTCTCAATAGACAATCATTTTCATATGCTACTCACTTGTCATTAATTTCAAAGGACTTTTTTTTATTGGAAAATATTTCGTGCTATGTTTGCGACTATTATCTGCAAAAAATTCGAGTGATAATAGTGAAAAAAAAAAAAGAAAATACATTTTAAGGTTGTCGATACACGAGATTGAACAAAAATCGATTGAAAAGCATATGAAATTTTGGTTAATTTTCGCTAAATACAAAAATATCTTGCGGTCAAAAAAAGTATAAATTTTTTTTTCTCTTCGAATAATAAACGAGGCAACGATAAATAACACTAGAATCATTGATTTCTTATAAAAAATGTAGGATAAGGTTTTTTTTTTTTTACATTTTAACTTATTTTCAAGATTTTTTGAAAAATCAGAAAATTTCGAAAATTCATAATTTCTCGAAAACCAAGGGAAATACAAAAAAATTTTATTCTACATTTTGTGTGGACAATTTAATTCCCCATCATTTTACTCTTATAACATTTTTTACTATTTCGCTTATTTAACGAGATATCGCGCAAAAACTAAAAAAAAAAAATCATGGAAACCAAATGTCCAAATAAAAGAGATCCCCTTGAAAAAATTTCGTTTTCGAATCTTCCGATAACTCAGTGAACATTTTTGTAAAAAATTAAATTTCCAAATTTTTCATTATCTCGCTTAGTTACTGAGATATCACTACAAAAAATTACCAAATAAATCATAAAAACCCGATGTTTAAGGTGTTTATCTTCGAAAAAATTGAGTAAAAAATAAAAAAAAAATAATTCTTATCTCAAAAATTCTAAAATTTATTCTAGCTACATTAACACTATATAACTCTCTCCAATAGATTTTAATAACGAAAAAAAATATAATTTGCCATATTGAACGTTAAATTTGACTCTAGAATCTCTTTAATAGTGGTTAAGGGTGTTTAAACAGGTGCGTGAACCTCATAAACTCCCACGGAGCGACAACACTCGCTCGCAAGCCACATCCCACACGTGATAAAGCCCAGATCTCGTGGAATTTCTCGTGTACACCCGCACTATACCATCTCTGCGATATATAATACCGCAGTGTCAACAACAACGCGAAGAAGTCATTTGTTCCACATGGTTTACGGGGTGATTACATTGAAAATTCCTCAGTGACGGGTGATTGCTTATTTTTTCATCATTTTTTTCGCAATACAACGGGTTCACACATATGAGCTTGCGAAAGAGGCATCAGACAGATATTTTGCTGACGCTGCAGGAGAGCGAGAGAGTACATATGTGAGGCGCCTTTCGCGCAACATGCATTTCACAGAGGCGCTCGAATTTGCAAGATGGCCGCGTCGTTGCCATCGGGTGTTTACCGCAAAGCGATCTAGGTGTATCTCCCTCCCCTCTCGTCACATAGTCTCTCGCTCTGACCGAATCAGTCACGCATGAGTCACTTTGACGGAGCAAGGATTGACTCGCGCTCTTGGCCGCTACGACGAGCATGAAAACATGCTTTTATACAGCTTTTGTGTATATTACAATCTTTTATCAACCATCCGAGATTTTTCAATATCACTCATTGATAATAATAACCCATATAGAAATAAATTATCACCTCAAGTTAATCAAAAACCTTTTTTTCAATCCTGCAATCACCTCTTGTTAACGGTTAAAAATATTTTCATCAATCAATTCTTTTAAATTACATTTCTAAAAGAACTTGGAAGAAAAATTTTATCTTACTATAGAATTCTCTGAAAAATAAAGCATCTAGAAAGTATTATCAAATTGATTGTGATTTATCACTTGAAATATAAATTGTGTGACCACGCGACAGATAGTGTAATTGAAAAATCAATGACTTGTGTAGGCCACGAGCATTTAACTTGGATGATGGACATGATGTATTTTTTTTTTCTTTGGTATGCAACAAGACGTGACCAAGTGATGATGAACGACACAAATTGCACATTCAAGCCAGCTGCACGACGAATTTTTAATATCTTATCGCAAAAGGCCTTTATCACCGGAACAAACTGCCTTACCGGCTTGCAAAACAAAAAATAAAAAAAAAAAAAACAACAATTTCCAAGCAAATATTTTAAATTAATCCAAAGAGAAAGAGGTCAATGGAATAAAATACTTGATATATAAAAGTAATTATTCCACAATTTAATTAATTAAAAAAAAAGTCTAAAAATAAAAAGCGGTCACATATGTTGAAGATAACGAGAAATAGAGAGACATTATATGAGTCAGAGGTTTTCAGGTGGTCTTATCATACGATAAGAAAATTTCGTCATAAAAAATCAGTTTATATATAAATCTCAAATGGATTGAGATGTATAAAATGGAATTTACAGGAATTTAAATAGACTGAATAGGTTGTGAAATGTGTACAAGTAATTTGCGGACAAGCGAGGCGTTTACCGAATGATGTTGGCAATTTCTTGCCAAACACACATACACATAGAGAGACACAAGGGGGAGACAGAGAGAGGAAAGAAAGTGAGGAAAGTGAGTGTGTGTACAAGCACATTGCGGATATGGGTTGATCGTTAGTCACTTTTGTGCTCGAGGAAACATTTTCCCCGTTACGCACCGAGCAAGAGAGACAGTACGATAATTTACAAGAGCGAGAGGGAAAGACACGCACGTCCATTCGCTTTTCAAACCAACTCTCACGTGGCACAGGGCGCGTTCCAACTGTCATTCAATTATATCTGTTCTGATTCGTCTTATTTTTCTTACGAGACAAATCTCTCGGGTATTTCGCCAAAGTCAGGGAAAATTCTAGCTGCGATAGATTGAACAGAAAAAGAAAAAACAAAATGAATTGTCTCTGAGGTATTTTGACGACGTCAATGGCACCAGTGACGCAATTGACTAGCAGAATTTTGACGATAGTTGATAAGAAAAGAATTTAAGAAATATGACTCACATAGATAAGCCCGGAGTAGTAACGGTCCTTGAGGTTGTGAAGTACGGAGGCCTCGTTGAGACACGTCAACTCAGCCATGTCCTCAACTTTGTCAAACTTTGGAGGATTCATCTTCTGGATGTCGTCCTTGGCGACGAGGATACGTTTGCCGGTTTCGGCAACCTCCACCTCGACCTCGTCGCCGCGTTCGCCCTTGATTCCAGCGGCCACAAAGCCCTGAGTCTCGTGTGGCACCCATACCAACTTCTTCTGCGTCCATTCGGCTTGCGTGGCCGGGTCATTGAAGTTGTTCCTGTCGACAGAGAGGTAACGTAGCTCGGGATCCGGCCGGTCTACCCTCGAATCATCATCCGCCATCTTTGTTTAGCGCGCACAATGCGTCCGAGTGCGGCGCCTTTACTGCAAATAATATATATCGCGCACACAAACTATCTGTCCGAGTGATAACTCGACTTGTACTCGACCCTGTTTGTCGTGTTGTGCTGCTGAGATACGAACCACGATTCTCTCGGTGAACCACCAAAACCGCACATGCAAGACCTCTCCGCGTAAGTCTTTTTCTCTCCCGTTTGACGTGAGCCGCACACAACTACTACACTGTACAACACTGCCTCAATACTGCTGCTCCTGCTCGTCAGTCCGATTCCTCTACGCTATGCCCCCATGGCTTCTCGTCGTTGACTACTCCCTCTTGCCACACTATTCAACCTCGCTTTCTCATCCGTGTCCACCACGCCAAGCCTTGTCTCTTTTTACCCGTTTTCATTCGACACAACACACGTCTCCATCAACTCACCGACTGACCGACGCCATTTTAGTGGCGCTGCGCGCGCCAACGACCGACGACGCCTTTACACACACGGCCATCTCATTGGCTGAAAAATTTCGCGCGCGCTCATTGGTCCGTTTGAATTTCAAATTCATTCGCGTGCTAATAAAATTTCTAAAATTCATAATTGCATTATTTAAACTGAAAATTTACTCAAGGAGGTTGGACTGATATTTATTTTTGTCAAATTTAATTCATTTTTTATATAGTTATCCTAAAAGTCATCGTTTGATTTAGATAGTGGAGTATGGCCTTGTCTATCTCATAAGCTGGTGCTGGTGTTCTCTGTTATATTTAAAAAATTTATAATACTAATTCTGATTAATTGAGACGGTAAACAGACATCAAATCTATATTCAATTATTCAGGAAGGTTTCAAGTTTTATCTGTTTGTTTTTTTTTGCGTCAAAGTTCGATATGAAAAAATTCAGTAAGATGCAGATGGACATTTGAAAAACTGAAATTTAAAAAACATTTTTTTAAAAACGAAACGATTAAAACTCTTGAAATTTTGATAATAGATGTGTTAAGTTTTTCTAATAACACCATCGAAATTTCAAGTCTTAAAAATGGAATTTATACATTTTCTATATAGATTCGCTGCAACCTCGCGTTAATTACGATGATTAAAAACTTTGTTATTAAAAAATAGCCGATAATTTTGATGAAAAATTAATTATTGAGTGCTTTATCCTTATTGAGCAAGTTTTCAAACCGGTTGTCCTACAATTTTCAAGGTGATTTTAAAAATATAAACACACACTGTGAATCACGGATTTTTTCCTTTTTCGTTATGAACGTAAAATTACACTTGATTGTTACTTACAGCCATAATTGTAGATACTAATTAATTTCCCATTTCAGACATACAAACTTGCCATATAAAATTATCTACGTCAGATACTATTTATAATAATTATGCGCAGAGTTTAATTTTGGATAAAAACTGCAACCAAAACACACGCCTGTATCGCCATGTTGTGTGAAACCCCATGGTGCTTCCAGAGGGCACCATCAATCAGTCTGGTAAGGTGTGCACGTGAGTCATTTATTTTTTGTTATGTATGCAAATAAAAATGTAGAGAAATCCGCACTATTTTAGTAAAAAAAGAAAAAAAAAATTATATTTTATACTTAAGTATGAGAGAAAAGACATTTTTTATTTCGATATTGCGAATTTTTTTTACTACTCATCAACTCAAAAACACATTACTCTGTTTGCCTTGAAAGTTGGAAATGCCTTTTTCCCAAATATAGCCGTATATTTATCCAACAGGACCTGATTGAATTGAGACCAGTGAATCAACATGACCATACAAGCCGTGTCCTCTCTTGGTTGCAGTATCTTTCCACAAACTAATACGATTGGTCAGCGATAATATGTTATCATTTAATTTATGTAACTTATTTATGCACCACTTACGCCTTTATATTCTATTGTATTCGCAATTAGTTGATTAGATTGTTCAAAGTCATCGTAGAGAATACCCAAAAAATTATAACCTCGAGGTGTAAGTCTCGTTTTCTTGCTCAAAATAAACGAATGAAAATTCTATACGCTTACTTGGAGACTCCATGAAGTCTAACAAGTTCCACTCGCCAGCACGTAGCTCGTCCATACCACTTGGCACAAAATCCAAAATAACTCATATGTCAATGCGAGATTTCTACACTGACCTCCCTCAAAACTGACGAGCGTATTTTGTTTACAGAAATCAACATAAAACATGTCATCCACAGTGAAAAAACCTCAAATGATCGTCAACTTGAGGAGTGATACCTTTACAAAACCATCTCAGACCATGAGACAAGCAATATTTGATGCAGAAGTTGGCGATGATGTCTGCGGCGAGGATCCAACCGTCAACAGTACATAAATCTTTCTTATCCATAAATTAAATACTTATATTAAACAATAAAATTAATTTTTCCAAACAAAGGACTGGAGATATTTGCCGCCAATCTCGTGGGAAAGGAGGCAGCCTTGTTTGTATCCAGTGGAACAATGGGAAACCTAATAGCAAGTGAGTATAATAAATTAAAAATTGAATAAAACAGTTATTAAAAACGATTTTTTCAGCCATGGTTCACTGCAATACTCGTGGCTGTGAGCTCTACGTGGGAGAGGACTCTCACATCGTGCTTCACGAGCAGGGCTCGTCAGCCCAGCTGGCCGGCGTGATGATTTGTCCCCTGCCCAATAATCCTGACGGCACATTCGACCTGAAAAAATTGAAACAGAAGTTGCGCGACCCCAACGACATCCATCACCCGCGTTCGCAGATGATTGCCGTGGAGAACACGATGAACGGCAAGGTCTTGCCGATGACGTGGCTGCGAGAAGTTGGAGCACTCGCCAGAGAGCACAGCCTCAAACTGCACATGGACGGAGCTCGCCTGTGGAACGCCGTGGCCGCGGGCTGTGCCTCGGTCAAGGACATAGTGAAAGACTGCGACTCGGTGACGTTTTGTTTGAGCAAAGGGCTGGGTGCCCCGGCGGGTTCTCTGCTCTGCGGCACTACTACCTTTATCCACGAGGCAAGACGCTGTCGCAAGGCTCTGGGCGGTGGAATGCGTCAAGTAGGCATCCTCGCGGCTGCAGGCTTCGTCGCGCTTGGAAATAGATTACGATTGGCCGAGGATCACGCGAAAGCACGAGAATTAATGGCTGCAATCAGTTCCACAGGCTCGAAAATTATCACAGTCGATCCCCAAAGTGTTCAGACAAACATGGTGTTTGTTCAGGTAGCTCACAACTCGGTGACGGACGCCGTTAAGGTCGTTGAGAGGCTGGCAGTCGTCGAGGATGAGCACGAGGACGATCAAACGGTGATTCAGGCCTGGGCCGAGTGGCCCGGAAGCCTCAGACTCGTCTTGCATCTCGATATATCTCAAGAAATGCTTCTGGCAGCGATGAAAAAAATAGTTTATGTTATTAAAAAGTTAGATCCAGCCCTCGGACACCATACGGAATCTTCTCAAGCCTGAAATTTAATTAATTAATGCGTTTTATAATTTTTTTTCCGATGAATTTCTTGAAAAACTGGAATTTAATAATTGAATTCAATGCAAATATATTTACGATTGACAGGAATACAGTTAATAAAACTGATTAGTATGGTGTACGCTCAATTTTGAAAAGCGTCAGTTCCATCATCATCATCTTCGTCCTCTTCTCCCTCGCTTTCAAACGTATTATCGGGAATGTCGTAGAGCCTAATCATCGGCTTGTTTGGATCTTTCATAATCAAATACTTGCCGTCTTTCTGCTTCAAACAAATGTCAATGATGCAGCGCAAAATGCCCCAGGCATTGTCCATATTGAGATTAATTTGTGTGGCAAATTCATTGGGCTTGTACTGCTGCGTGCCGAGGATAACATGTTTGCTCGAGTCACGAACGCTAGCACGAGACACATATCCAAATTTAAGCTGATCCGATCCAGCCAGCAGTGCCTGAACCGTCCACTTGGCCAATTTGCACGCATTGTTGCGCAATTCATTGGCAAGAACAGCTCCACGCTGCGTGTCCAACTTTTGACGCCATTCAACGCCATTAGCGAGCTTGGAATCCCACTCGTTCAGTGCCTTGATCGTGAGGAATTGGTTCTCACCGTTGGGACCCTGCATCACGGCATCGTGTTCACAGCGGCAAATCAGGGTAATTCCATTATTCAAATCCCACTTGCGATAGCGATAAGCAACGCTGGCTACATCGCCCTCTTCCTCCTCCGCAATGAAAGGATTTCCCTCCTCAAACTTGTATCTCGGCTCACTAGATTTGAGAACTTGCTGCGAAAAGTTGTGATTAATGAATGTAGCCTCGAGCGCAAGATTACGCGGTGAATTCAGGGAATTCCCGTCGTCCTGAGGCGGCTCCACGCTCGTCTCATTCACCGTCAACAGGTCAAACTCCGTGTTGTCACGCTTGTCAAAGAAAAGCTTGTCGCCGATCTTCTCAATGACAATATCCCATGAATAATTGCTGCGGGTGCAGCACATGATCGTAGCGAGGATGGCATCAGTTGCGAAAACTGTGCCCTCGGTTTTAGAGAGCTTGCGGATGATTGGATCATCGGTGGTGGTGACAGTATGGAAAATACGGTCCACACGCTGCAGCGGCTTCTCATTTTTAACATTTACACGATCGTACGTCTTGTCGTAGTACTCGAGCGAGCCGCAACAGAGTACATCCTCGCCTTCCTTGATGTTTGGAAGCGACAGCTTGGCCAAACGCGGGAAATCCATCTCCTCAATTGTCACCCAAGCCGGGCGTACGGTCACCGAAGCATCGCGAATCTTGATGGGAGGCTGATTCTTATGGTTGCGCAAACCCTGCTGGCGACCCCAACGTTTCGCCTGGCCCTTGCGCTCACGCTCACGCAGCTTCAGCTTGCCCAACTGCTGCATCTGGTTGAGCCCACCGCGCTGCCCACCACGCCCACGCAGGTTGCGCTGGTTCTTGCCAAACTTGCCTCGCTGGTATGGAGGCTTCTGGATACGAGTCGTGTCCACGAGATGGAATGTCGACTCGTCCTCATCATGGTAGTAGGCATACTGGCTGCCCGAACCGAATTGCGATGTGTATTTGTCTAAAATAAACGACTATTTAGTTGGATATCGACGATAATTTAGGTTAGAAACTTACTTGTAAACTTCTTGTCCTGGTATGCAGCACCCGTCCAGTCGGATATCTATTTTTGGGGTAAAAAAAAATCCATGCGTATTATACAAAAGTGAGGTTGGAAATGTAAATGTATACCTTGCCCAGCCTGTCGCCTTTGGAGAATGGTTGGTAGGGTATGTCCTTAAATTGGTCTGGCAATTCACATGGACCCCAGCCAGTTGGGTTGTTTTGGATTGCTGGAGCTACAAAATGCACCTGCTCCTCGGCTGGAGTTTCCTCCTGATTTTCTTCCACATTATTCATTTTTGTCTAGACGGTGATTGCTAGATATACACCGGATGTCACGTCGTCACAAACTCTCGGTCCGGAGGTCGGCGAGGATTATGCCCGCCATCTTGTACGAGAAACAAGTTCACGCAGGCGCACAATCAGCGCGCCATTTTACGTCGTGTTTTTCGTTAATACTGCGCAGACTATTTTTAAAATTATGTTTTTCAGCTTATAATTCATTATAAATAATCAGCTAGGAATATAGAGAATCGAAACATTTCATTAATTAATTAGACAGTCATCAAAATTATGATTTAATGACAGCTTATTATTTCTTAATACACAATGGCAAAATTTTGTTGAAAAGTTTCATCAAAGACGAGAATGAATTACTCTGATGGGGAGATTTCACATGTTCCCACTCATCAATATCCAAATTCATCATTGTCTCGTCATTGTTCCGTGAGTATATTTTATAAAACGCCTCCGATTTCAATTTTTGTACCGCCGTGGCAGAAAGTTGTTTGACATGCAACACCATAATTATAGCTCGCTCGGCACTCTTCAAACCATCTTTCAAAACATTACTGTAATCACCGTCGCTAATTTGATTTTTCATTATTTTTATTGATTCGTTACGCTTTACGTCAATAATCATCGCAATTTTACGCGGCTTCTCCGCATTTTCGTCTTCGAAATACACGGTGCAAAAGTCGAACTTCCCGTCATTTTTGATGTAAAATTTTTGTTTAATATTCACTTTTGTATGCGATACTCTGAACACACCGAACTTGCCACACTGGCCACTAATCTTCGCAAGTCCTCGTGACCGGTATAAGGTAGTTTGGGAAATGCCGTTGAAGCAAACTTCTCTAAAGCCGCTAAATAATCTGCCAATGAAGAGCGCATTTTGTCCTTCGAGTCGATAGATTTGAAAATCTCTACAAATGCATCCGTTGTTTCCATACACTCATTTTTAAAACGTGCCAGACGTTCCACATAGTATTGGTCCAAGGCACTTTGAAAATAATTTTTTATCTCCGTGTTGGGTATCTTCAAAGTCCAAGAGTATAGATATGATGATTCCGAAATTGATAGACCTCCTTGTTCGAGGAAAAGTGTAATTATACCATGTCCGTATTCTTCTTCTGGCTTCATAAAGAAATTTTTCATTTCATTAATATCGTGCTGGTAAAAAACTCTGTGTCCGGAGATGCCGGCACTACTAACTTCCATCAGAAAATGAATCTGATCTCGTATTTGGCCATTTTTGAGGGCTTCATCCAAACCCAAGATAGCGCTCGACTTGTGCCAATAGTCTCCCAAGGATTTGAATTTAAGCAAGTTCATTATCGACTCAAAGTTGTAAAAGGATTGTCCTTCTAAAGTAGAGTACCTGTAATACGAACGAATATCTTCATATGGAATTTTGATATCAGATTTTATTAGTAATTGTTTAACTTCGGATTCTTGTAAACCATAGAATTCCATGTACTTGGAACCGTCTAAAAATTTGTAGTCTACCAAATTAATGAATCGAAACCATACGTTAGTTATATCCGAAACACCAGTAATCAAAATAATTTTCATGTGATTATTTCCTTTTCCCACGTGCAGCAAAGGCTCACCAATAACGCCACAGATTCTGTCCAATCGCTTAGGCTGAACTGATTTGCAAACAATGGCACTCAATACAATAGAATCATACTCGTCAACGAGGATGATACATCGTTTTCCCCAATGCTTATGAAGAAATTCAGAGAGATTTACTAAACTTGAGATATCTACGTGGTCTGATTTTTTCGATTGAAACATTTTGTCATTGCAAAATTCAGCGATGATTTCTTTAGCATCATTAGCAAGTTTCTTACTCTGTAAAAGATAACTGTGCTGTTTATAGCATTCCTGAATAGCATTTTGAAATATATCAACAGCGTCTTCTACAGATGATACTTCTTTTGAAGCTTTCAAATCCACAAAGATGACCGGCCACTTGCCAAATTGCTTCATTGCTGCAGGTGATTCTGAAATTTTCAAACCCTTGAATAATTTGTAGTTTGTCGTTTCAGTAATGATTTCACCAGATTTTAGATCAATTTCTGTTACTGCTTTGCCGTTTTTTGGATCCACTTGAATTTCAAGAAAGTATTTCAAAGTCCTTAGCATAGTAGACTTGCCCCATCCCTTAGGAACTGTGATTAATGTGGCAGCACTACCGCTATTTAGTAGTTTTTCAATCATTAGAGTTTTATCTACAAAATGCTTATCGTAACGAAGTTGTGCAAAATCAGTTATGGGCCGAAAAATCTGAAATTATCAAAGAAAAATAATTCTAGGACATGTATCATTAAATTCTCAACTGAAAAAAATATAAACACACATCATACATCCGATTCATCTGCAGACGTATTTTTGGAACCTGACTCTATACCTAGAAAAATAGTTTTCAGTTGTATTGTGTGTTAAATATGAAAAGTTTACTGTGTAAGTACACTTACCTTTGCATTATTACTATATTGTCTGGACATTGTTTCGAGGTTAAGTCGATTTCGTTTGGAAAACTGTAAAAAACAGATATAAATATTATAATGATTTAGTATAAATGGATCGTATCATGTATAGGCTTACCATAGAAACATTTTGTGGACGTTTTACCGAATTGATGCCGCATTTAATTAAAGATAACATTTTGAAATAATGGCTTGAGAGATCAATTGCATGGAAGATCCGCGCGGCAGCATACAAAGAGGATTGGTAGCATACATATAATATTGCCGTGACTCTAGATGGTGTACGTCTTTTTCTCTCTCTCCGCACTGATGGGCTCTCGCTGCTGTTGCGAGAGGTCGCTTGTGTAGAAACTTTGCATAAATGTCACACGTCTGCACACGTCATCTAAAGTGTACCCTACTGGAGTAATAATTTACACGAAAGCATATATCCACATTTTTGTTGGATTATTAATTATCCTTTCAACACAACACAGCAGTTCATCACAATGGTAATTATCGAAAAATCTTACTTCTCTCTGCTAACCTCAATTAACAAATTCCATCACAGACCTCAATGAATGCTCTGATGCCATTACGCCAATTATTGATAATTTTTTTTTCTCCACATTTCAGGTACTTATTTCTGCTGCAGTGTGTACTAAAGCCGGCAAAAGTGAGTATTATCATTTAATTCAACGAGATATTAACATTTCTATAATTGTCATCTGTTTCCCCCGATTTATTTAGCAATTCTTGCCCGTCAATTCGTGGAAATGACCAAGGCCAGGATAGAAGGCCTCTTGGCAGCATTTCCCAAGCTCATGAGCACCGGAAAACAACATACTTTCGTAGAAACAGAATCAGTTCGATATGTTTATCAGCCTATGGAGAAATTGTACATGCTGTTGATCACAACAAAGGCCAGCAATATTTTGGAGGATTTAGAGACTTTGCGACTCTTTGCCCGAGTGATTCCCGAATGTTGCAGAACAATTGATGAAGATGAAGTAGCGGAGAATGCATTTCAACTGATATTTGCCTTTGATGAAATTGTCGCTCTTGGTTATCGTGAGAGTGTTAATTTGGCACAAATTCGAACGTTTGTCGAGATGGATTCACATGAAGAGCGGGTCTTCCAGGCTGTTAGATGCACACAGGAGCGTGAAGCAAAAAATAGATCTCGAGAGAAGGCAAAGGAATTGCAGAGACAAAGAATGGAGGCTAACAAACGTGGCGGAGTTAAAAATTCCGGATTTAACGGAGGATATGGCAACAACACCGCAAATTCATCTGTTACTGTAAGCAGCAGCGACTTTGGCAGTGTTGCAGCTGAATCAGTAAAACCCAGCAGCTATACACCCACACCGAAAGCAACATCTTCAACTGCTGGTGCCATGAAATTGGGCGGAAAAGTTCGAGATATTGATTCATTTGTGGATCAACTGAAGGAAGAGGGTGAGACAGTTGTTGCAAATGTTAAAGCAGCAGCGACAAAAGCTGCTCCCACTGCTCAGCAAATAATCAACACAGAACCAGTTCACCTGCGGCAAGAAGAGAATCTCAATGCACTTATCGGCCGTGACGGAGGTGTCCAACACTTTGAGCTCCATGGCCTGATAACACTCAATGTATCTGAGGAAAAGTGGGGTAGAATACGTGTGCAGCTGGAAAACAAGGATACACGTGTCCAACTGCAAACACATCCCAATGTTGACAAAGATTTATTCCGAACACATGGCCAAATTGGTTTGAAAAATCAAACCAGACCCTTCCCACTCAATACTGATGTGGGTGTATTGAAATGGCGATTGCAATCGTTAAATGAGACGAACTTACCGATTTCCATCAACTGCTGGCCCTCGGAAAATGGCGAAAATGGCTGCGATGTTAATATTGAGTATGAGCTTGGACAAACGCATTTGGAGCTCAATGATGTGCAGATTAATATTCCATTGCCAGTGGGCTGTAATCCTGTTGTTGGTGAATGTGATGGAGAATATACACACAAGGCAAAGAAAAATTTACTCGTTTGGTCATTACCACTTGTTGATGCCTCTTCAAAATCTGGATCAATGGAATTTTCTGCGCCATCCTCATCGCCTTCGGACTTTTTCCCATTGCGTCTGTCATTCTCCTCTAAAACACCGTACGCCAAGATCAAGGTATTTTTATTGTTTGCTAAAAATTATTCAGAATTACTTATTTACAATTTTGTTTTAGGTCGTTGACGTACTGTTGGTGGAGGATCAAAGCCCGGTTAAACACTCAGTTGATACTGTATTCTTTACGAACAACTACGAAATTGCCTAGTGTTGCTCTCCTTTATCTTTATTATTAATCACCAGATTTTTTTTATCATATTACAAGAGGATATAAGAATTTCTACAGCCAATCAATTCAATAATTATGTTATCTTAAATATGCATTTTTTTTTTTCTAGCAAGTATTAAAGGCGATACATTAGGATGTATATCACTGATATAAATATATATGAAAAACAAATGTTTTGGCGTTTACGGGTCATTTATTAATTACGTAAGGGTTTAGAATGGGAGGAGGGATTTTTAAGTCTCTACATGGCCAGATCTGGAAGAGAGGAAGGATAAAAACCATTTTTATGTAAGATTTTTGCTGCCTAAATTTGCGATTTTATTTTTTTTTAATTTGGATTAGTTGGATATTTTGTAATTTGTTTAACTGATTTTTCACTTTTCACGAATATTCAAAAACTCATTTTTTTATTGTAAAATTAATATCTAAAAGACCAGACAATTATACGATGAATTTAGGGTTCGAACCGATCGTCTAAACAACGTCGAAAACAACGCCAGGGGGTTGCTGATTTTTTCGGGTGTTTTTGAGACCATACAGTAACTATAAAAAAAAATATCTCATAGCAAAACCGTCAACACTGTATTACACGACAATTTAACAACAATTATCCTCCATTTTCACTCCAATCTTAACTGAAAAAAGAAAAAAAAAAATCATCTAAACAAATGACGTATAAAAAAAGCGCGAAAATTATTATCACCAAAAATATTATTATTTAAAAGATAAATATTGTAAGTTTCAAGTGGCAGATGTTCCTAAAAAATACACCAAACGAAACTACATGGAATTCTGCGTCAAATTTGAAACACTCTTATGTACAATATAAATTATGATAAAAATAATCTTAAACCTAATAATACTACATTAGTATCGTCTAAATTGTCTTTAAAAAAAAATAAGAATAATTGATTTAATATTAAGTTAATTTAATTCAAATTATGAATTTTTCTGCAATTTGTTCCTTTTATAAAACCAGATGAAATCTAACGATAAAAAAGGACGGAAAACTCCGAGGAATCTCATAAACCCTTACATCCTTACATAGGAACTAAGAGAGAGTCTAAAACTATACCGAAATCGCCCTTAGTACAAAAAAAAACGTATACCTAAAACAAATACTACAAATTTTGCATCAAGTAGTTCTCAATAACGGCCTTTGCCGTGTTGGATTTGTTTAAAATTGCAGCGTGATAGGCACTAATATTGTGGATATTTCGGTGAGGAAGATCGGCACCTCGAGTTAATAATTCGTAGCACACATGCGGATGATCTCCATAGGCACCATAAATCAACGGTGTGTTTCCTTCCTAAAAAAAGAAGTTATTGAATTTTTCTGCTTGATAAATCCATCCCATCATCAACCTACCTCATCAGTTACATTGACATCAGCCCCGTTGTTTAGCAACAATTTTACTAAATCATGATGGCCGTACGATGCTGCAAGATGCAGAGCAGTCTCTCCGTTAAAACCCTTGTGATTTTTATCTGCTCCTGCCTTCAACAGCTGCGTTGCACTACCAATTTGGCCGTGAGCTGCTGCCCACATCAATCCTGACAAGCCATTCTCATCAGGCGCATCGATTTCTGCCGACTGCAGGTGGTCCACAGTGAGTTCACCCTGGCCAGCGAGAATGTGAAATGATATGTCATTGCTGGCATAGAGTTGTGGAATTTCTGTTTTTGTATTGCCGCGTTGTAAATTTGTTAGCAACGTTGGAGGCTTGTATGGCTGGAATGCGCTCGTCCTCGTAGCATCCTGCCAAGCTCCAGGTGCCCAGTGCCATTTTCTCTCAATGGGCTCGGATTTGCAGTCAATGTTGACAGAGTCTGGCTTGCAGATTAATGGTCGTGGTCTGATTGATCCCTCGCTGCCATCGTGAAGACCAATTTTTAAATCATCTACAAACTCTAAAGTTTCACCCACCGATTCGACAATTTCCTCCTTTAAAATCAGCTCTGTGTGCACCTCTGTATTTGTTTTTCGTCGCAATGATGATTTACGCTCGTGAGTATTTTCACTGATTGATTCCATGTATATCGCGTCAGTCGCGTTGTGATGCGCGTTCTTTTGAACATCAAAAACTACTTGTATTAGATATATTTACAAATATCT
>MVJL01000697.1:0-38335 GCA_002156465.1 Macrocentrus cingulum | reverse complement strand
CCACTGGCGTAGCCACCATAGTAACAAGTTTGTGCTTTGGTTTTCCGTGAGAACTTGGTGCACCGATATTGTATAGTGGTCAAAATTGATAACTATCGCGTACAAAAATATATGCCTACTTTTAGCTCCATTAATAGGGTTGACTAAATTTTTTACCAAGCTGCCTGTTCCATCTATAGAGATTTGGGAAATTTTTTTTTGCAATTTCATTAATCGACAATACCTCTTGTATGCATGAAGTTGGGCATATGAACTGGAAAAAACATAAAACGGATCTTTTTTTAAATCCTGATGGATAAAGCCACCATATGTCGGATGATACCTCATTTTTTCTATTTCCGTAAATACGTCAGTGGTTTCCTTGGTCTCGCCAAGCTGAGATAACATAAATTCTTGTTTACATTTTTGAATTGTGCCTAGCTTAGGAACATTGGGTGGTACTGGACCCCATTTTCTTTAAATAATTGCCTGAACCTATAGCAGCAGCCTCTTTTCCAATTTTTCTACGCTTTGCTTGGCCTACTCGACGTCTTTTGTCTTCGTGATTGATGTCAAACGTAGTATCTTTTGTTCTTATACGCAAAGAACAAGGAAATTGTGTAGGCTTGAAGTCCATAAATCCAAAAAAAGTATTGCCATATGATCTGCTCGAACATCTTCCCCGAATAGTAATGTGGTGAATACTGGACGCCATAAATCCAAAAAAAGTATTGCCATATGGTCTGCTCGAACATCTTCCCCGAATAGTAATGTGGTGAATACTGGACGCCTGTGAATAAATCTTGCCATTTTTGAAAACTATGGCACAACGAGACTCGGATATTCTGTAAAATAAATCGCTAATGCCCTCTGTCCACGCCCCTCTTGTTAATACATTTTATTCACGATTTCCATATTGCACCGAAGAACTTTCACATAAAGATTTGTACACCTCCTCTGAAATAGAAATTTAAAATAAATCGGTCCCTGGACATTCTCATTCCTCATGACTTTTTTCATCTAAGCTATCAACGGAGGTGTTGATAGTAGAATTATTGTCGTAAGAGCTGTTGATGCTTTCATTTGCACTTGTTATTGCTGCAGGATGCAATTTCGACCAGAGACCATTCCTATTTCCTTGACACTCGCGATAAACAGCTCTTCCATCCCATCTTCAGAAAAAATGTTTCGATGCTATTTCCTCCCAGATTGGCTGCCGAGGACCAGGTAAATCGCTAATTTTATCCGGAAGGCGATCTACGTATTTCAGTAGTACTTCAACGACTTCTTCAAAAGGAACTTTTCTGACTGGGCCAGGTTTTTTTTTCGGTGCTGACATTGTTAGACCGAGCTACATACCAATTAGAAGATTCTGAACAAATATTTAATGTCTACAGATGTCGCATATCACTCATGAAGGTTATGAAAATATCGCCGCAGACAATAGAAATATGATTGTAAGAAGTCTTAACGTCTCAAGTATAGCCAAAAGAGTGGTTAGCAATGACTGTCGGTAACAGTAGAAAGCAGTGGATCTTCGACTATTATTTATATGAAATAGTTGGAGAGTCACTGCGTTTTTATGTTATCTACAAAATATTTTTGACGCTCTCTCATTCATCTGTATTCGTTTGAATTCACGTTCATAGAAATTGGGCCAGAAATACTGCAGTATATTTTTATACATAGAAAAGTTCTTCTCATTATATTATATTCCGACCATGAACCCTCAAACCGTTCTACTTTTTAATGATAACTGCTGAACAATTATCAGTACAATAAACTCTATGGTTAATGAGAATTGATCGTTCAAATAGAATTCTGAGACTCTACTTTAAATGAGTGTTTTGGAGCATTTGAATTGACGCGGGTCAGGCCGCTGCGCATGCGCTCACAATGGTATAAAAATATTTTTAATTATTATTAAATGTAGGGAACTGACCAATTGCTTATTTTAGTTGACCAATTACCTACATTAAGAAATCAATCGATTGAGCTATTGTTTTTATTATTTCATAACATATGGGGTGCTAACAATTGCGGATGACCTTGAAAATTTCAAATTTTTAAATAATCGCCTAATGCTGACCAATTAACGAAACATAGTGACCAATTATGATCAATTACTGACCAATTAATTGGTGTATTAAAAAGTATCGATTTATTAATATGGGGCGCTAACTTCATGCAGCTGAGATGTATGTATGCTTTAAAATTCATAGGGAACTGATTGAAAAATTGTATCAATGTCTATATTATAATATGTCCATTAATAGGACAATTGTGTGCTTTTTTTTCATTATAATAAATATGCTATAGATGACTAATATGTCACAGAATATTTTATCTCCTTAATTAATCGTGTTGTTGTAAAATAATAAAATAGCATAAATTGTCCATAATAAAATTAATTAATTAATTTTGTAGCATGTCGCCGTCGCGCCTGACTCACCTGGATCGGATTTTTAGCTAAGTCTTACAATAACTGTTGGATACCGCGACGTATTAGACAATAAGATCCTTTTTTTATTAGTCGCGTCTTGGCGACAGTCTGGCGATGTCCCTTATTTAACCGTAACGATAGAAAAAAATGTACAAGAGTCTAAAATTTCTAACTTTCACCCTTTTCACTTTCTTGGCGACAGTCTGGCGATGTCCCTTATTTAACCGTAACGATAGAAAAAAATGTACAAGAGTCTAAAATTTCTAACTTTCACCCTTTTCACTTTTTTTATGTAAACGCCCCACCTAATCCCAAACAAACCCCGTATCTTAGAAAAAAATGTACAAGAGTCTAAAATTTCTAACTTTCACCCTTTTCACTTTTTTTATGTAAACGCCCCACCTAATCCCAAACAAACCCCGTATCTATATCAAAACCAATCACAATCCTTGTTACAAACCCTCTAGCCAATAAGAATCGTCTTGTAAACTACCAATTTCAATAAAACCCTTTTCCCTGGAGACGCTTAATTGCTCTCTTGGGCTTGGACCGTTCAACAAGTTACTTGGTTACGTTTGTTTAATTCTTCCCCGGAATCCAACATAACTTTTTTTTTCCTAACAATTGTTTATAAATTTATTGAAGAGAGCCAGTAACAAAAATCGAGTATTCTACAGTTCTCGCTCATCCATTCATAAACTTTCAAAGCAAATTTTGAGCCGAAGTATTTAGGATAATTAAAATCTTGATATTAATAAGCTATCCAACTGAAAACGGTTGAGGACTGTGCGCTTGACTGCTTCTTTTTTCCAAGCATCGACATCTAAACAACCTGACCACCACCACGATGAGGACGATTTTATAACCTAAAATTCCCACATGCATTTTAACTTTCCACAAAGTGACCATTGTTGATGTTGGCGTCTCTCTTTTCTCTTTCGCTCGCACTAGCTCTTACAGCGGCACGCTCGTCCAGAAAAATTAAAAGTCTTTGAACGTTCATATTTATTAAACAATTGAATTTAGCGAAAATGTCTCAATGACCAAAGTGATAGATAATTATTAACTAAATAAGATAGGCTTTTTCAAATTTAGATAAAAATTTTTTTTACTTTTTTACTTGTTTAAACATATACCTACTACTCCCATTGAATTTCTATAAATACCATTGGAAACAGTGTTTTTTTTCCTAATCAACGAGCCTTCATTTGCTTGCCGACTCGAAATTGCACACAGGAGGGGTCCAGCTCCAGCCGTCAGAATCCATGTCCGTTGGCCTTTTTTTTCCTAATCAACGAGCCTTCATTTGCTTGCCGACTCGAAATTGCACACAGGAGGGGTCCAGCTCCAGCCGTCAGAATCCATGTCCGTTGGCCTATGTTAGTATACTGAAGCGCATGCACTACAGTAGAAAGATTTTGTGACGGAATTTTTCACCTAGCCTCATCCCGCCGAGCCTTTACCGCGCGATCTATGTTAGTATACTGAAGCGCATGCACTACAGTAGAAAGATTTTGTGACGGAATTTTTCACCTAGCCTCATCCCGCCGAGCCTTTACCGCGCGATAAGAAACTTCGTACCAAAAAAATCTGATTGGAATTTCATTTTATTTGCAATCGTAACATTGTAGTGAATATTTATCTGTCACGATTATTATAGTTGATTTTTTACTGCGAACAATTTGTTAGAGATGCAGTAGATTTTCCCATAAGATTATTGATGAAATACAAATAGTCGAATTAAAAATTTGAAAATGCTAAATACAACTATTCATTGAAGTACAAATCTTCCGTCGTTGAAATTGATCAAATGGATCTAGGTTAAATGTACCAATTGATGACCGGTTAAGGAAAATTTGGTAAAAAATGATTACTATTTAAATAATTTTTGGTGTTCAAGCCTCAATGAGCGCATATAATTATATCATTTGAACATAATACTTTCGATTTATAATTTTTTTAACAATTAAAATATAGCAATAACGCAAAAATCTAAAGAAATGTCGCGTAAGTAAAAAACACTAGTTAATGACCGGTCATCACCAATTAATGACCGGCCCTGTTCCAGTTAAGGACCGCTCGACAAATATTATTAATAAACTGTGCAAAGAAACAAGTTATAAGTTTTTAGGCATTGAAATTATTCAAACTAATCGATAATTAACCTAAAGAGTCACTTTCTAGGAATGATATAGAGTGAATTTCATTTGTTTTGACTCAATCATAAACAAAAGTGTTTGAGGTTAGGTGAACTTGAGCCGGTCATCAACTGGTGAAACGCCGTTTCTAATGCACATGTTCCAGTTAATGACCGATTTCAGCTAGTACACGTACTTAATAATTAATTTCCGATTCCTACAACTACCCACTCGTCTGAACAATGATACACGCGTCTTCCGTACCAAATTTGCAATCAATTAGTATTTTTTTTATTATCTAAAAGACCCGTATTTTTTTTTATTTTGTCAATTTAAGTGCCAGTGGTCATTAATTGGTACCCGGTCAGAAACTGGTACAGTTACCCTACTTTGATCAAAAAAGATCTGATCCAATCTGCTCAATTTCGAGATCTAAATGTATATCGATCAAATCAGATCTAATCTTTTATTCCCGGGAAATGTGTATTTTCTTAAACCGCTTGTATCTATAAACTGCCTCTTCAATTTTTGTTGCCAATAATAATACGTCTAAAATATCTAAAGTAAATTTAAATGGAAAAAGTTACTTAAAATATTTCAACCATCTTATTTAATAATAGACCCATAGAAAGACTTTTATTCCATAGGATTTTTCCGCAAAATCATAATATAGTCGTTGGTGTCTCAAAACCGCAACAAAATCAAATACAAAGCCCATCAACTCGCAACGAAGCAATTCAAGAGCTGCTCGATCACCCGAACGGCATGAACGACAAGAATGGCCTTTAAAACTTCCATATAGGCCACGCAGCCATGGATTAACTCATCTGTCTTGCTACATAACAATCGACATTCTTTTCCCAACTAGCTTCTATATTATATTATATAGTAATAATTATCGCATTTTCCAGATTTCAGTGTATATCATACACCGCAAGCAAAGAATTAAGCTCAACAACAATCTACCGACTCCCCGGACAATTTTGTAATCTCAATGATAAGTAAAAGCCGATGTCATTCAATCTTTTCATCTCAATCGGGCCATCACAATGACCCTTCAATTCCGATACCAGAACCGAAATTGCTTGAGCAGAAGACGTTGTGTCACTGCGACGTTCACCAGCATCACGTGCCTAAGAGAGCGTTGAAGCCACTGGAAGGAGAAAAAAGTTAAGCCCAAGAGAAGGAGACCTAAACTCATTGTCAAGACTTTCACCCGCCCGCGCAGAGCTAACTTCGCCAGAAGAAAATACTTGGACTAGTCAAGCATTTTGAGACGTTGACCATGATGTTAACGAGTGTCATTTGGGTGTTGTTCACTATTCTCCTCACCGTCAACGCTCATAAAGCCGTGAGTATGCCTGATTATTCATCGATAAACACTTAAACTAAGACATTATGGCTTGTAGAATGGCACGAGTTTCAGCTGTAAAGGCAGACAAACAGGTTTTTATGCGGACATTGAAACTGACTGCCGAGTGTACTACACATGTGACGATCACGGCAACAAATTTACATATCAGTGTCCTGAGGAGACAGCATTTCGACAGGAGGCATTAGTGTGTGACCACGCATACCGGGTGGACTGCGCGAAGTCTGCGAAGCTCATCGCCCGTGTGGAAATCAAGAGCGACGAGGCCGAGGGCTTCTCGCGCTCCTACAGGATCGCTGCGCGACCATCGGCGCTGCTCGAGGCGCCCAGAGTGGGCAGCAAGGACCCTACGACATTTTCCATGAGCTCCACAGTGTTCCTTCGGGACCAACCGGGCTCCCAAAGGGTCGAAAAACTCTCGAGAAGCTTTTCAGCGCCTGCCACGACAACAACCAGAGATATTCAATCAGAGATATCCAACTCTGCCAATCCCGGCACAATGAAAAGTCTGGCCGCGGGAAAAAGTTTCAACTGGGGAAAAGTAAATACCGCGGCCAGAATTCAAAATGGCAATTTACCCTGGCTACGGACACTTACGTCGATGCAAACCAAGACCCGGCCAACCTTTCGGCCTACAACTGCCCGCACAACCACTGCTGGAACAGAATTTCCCATTCCGGCTGCTCTCGGAGCCCTCTCCAGTTCCAACAATTTCTATGACGATCCCTACTATCCGCGGAACCCTACGAGCACCGAAGTTTACAGTTTGGTTACCAAAAATAAATTACAACATTCGACTTTTCGCAAGCCTCTGGTCACTAATGTGAATCTGAATATTCCAGACCATCTTCCTGACCTGAACTCGTTGGAAGACATTGTCGATCGACGAAAACATTTGTTTATTTCTAGGTTCAAGGCGCCGGAAAAGTCTTGAGCATATACTTTGGATGAGTCGTGGTATTGATTCGTTATTATTAAGTATTATATAATTCTCTTGAGTCGAAGCGGAGACTCAGATTGCAACTCAACTAAAAAATATATTATGTAAGGCCCAATGAATAATAAATATACAAAATATATACTTACCTAAATATGTATTCATATTCTGAAGTGATTTAAATTGGTATATTAATAAGAATTAGATGGTTTTGTGGCTTGGCATTGTCGTTGTTACGGGTTCAGAGATGTGACCATCTGTGCTGACCGATTGCAATGTAAGATTTGCCGGTTTACTGCAGTCAATGTCCGACATAATCACACGTGAGCTCATGGGCGACATTCGCGACTCAACAGTATGCTAAAACATCATATTATATTATTCTACAGATGCCAAATCTTATAAACTTTGAAAAAAGATTTTTTTTGCTATTAAGGAACTAGGATTTCTTAACTACGGATATTATGCAAGTCTGTAGGAAAGTCCCAGGCGAGGATAGAGGAATTGAAAATTGCCCTGACGACCCTGAAGTTCCTGGGCGCGAGCACGGAGTCATCTGATGATAATTGTTCATCGCGCAGTATATCTTGAGTCATGTAATTTTCGTGTAAAGTAATTATTTCCACTGTACTACGTGTAAAGAAGACAAACCGGGTGTGATTTCCGTGTTAAGTACTCGTAGAGCACCCACTGATTGCAGTCAATGTTTTCATGCTCCAAGAAGAGGAAGATGGAAAAGGTTGAGAATTGCTAAAAACCTTATCGTAAGGTTTTTAGCAATGTCCTCTGAATACTCAGTAAGCACGGTGATCATCCCATCCTTCATTCGATCATTTTCTCTTCAATACTTCTATCACGGACATCGTTTTTATTGAGGATATTAACTAATTAATTAAATTTTTGGCCTGGATTTACTACGCATTTGTAGTATGTGCTTATGTTAATACAGTGATTATTTTTACGTATCTTAATTCATTCATCGTCGATTATTGGTAAGGCGAGGCTACATCTACAAGGACAATTTTCGAACTCTTTGAAAAAAAAAATGCGCGTCGGAACCACTTGGGAATTTTTCTGAACTGTTAATGCCTTCACTCTGTCGCTGATTGTTTGTCAATAAGAAGAGTAAAAACCCTCAGGAAGTTGAACCCATCACCTGGATAGAATTAAATGGTTGAGAATTTGAACGATGGACAACAAGAAATCGCCTCACTGGCATTTTCCCACTCGATGATTTTCGCGGAAGAGAATTAAAAGCCTCAGGTAATTTTGTTAAAATCTCATCCTCTGAACTTGTACCCATCTCGCAATTCCCTTTCACTTGCAAAGAATGGCGACGGCAATAACACACAATGACTCCATGTGTGTCTTCATCGTCAGTAATGTGCGATTTTTTATTCGGATCATACATAGACTTTCTCAACTTGATTCATTACATTGACATTTACCTATTTACGTTTTTATTTACCCATTTACGTTAATGTTGGAAATATTTGTGCTTCCAGACCCTACGCGATCCAATGTCGCGCAGTGACAAGGCAAGTCTAACAGGCGCTGAACACATATCACTCATTTGTATCGCCTTTTTTTTAATTCCGGCGGAAGATCTTCACTTTCCAGGGCTCAGCCTTTTAATTAGGTCTGTAAGAAAAATTTCATCAATACTAAGGCTCTTGAAGCGCTGAAAAAATATGAAAATCATCATTCTTATTTTTTAAGCGAATGCTCTGTTACTTCAAATTTTAATCTCTCATTTTTTCTTCAGAAAATCACATAATACCTACAATTCCTGAAATGCGGTAAGTAAATTACATATTTTCGATTTGGCCTTGGCGGCTGCTATCCTGTATTTGAGCGGACTTTTGATGTTATTCTATTATTCTATTAAGTACTTAATTCAAATACAAGAAAATAAAATACGACGTCAATCGGCCCATAGTTTGCTTTCATTCATAAGAACTCATGGCACAAAGACCTCATAATACCCTTTCTGCTTTTTATGAAGGTGAAAAATTCGCCCTAGAAAACCTATAGCCTATCACAGTTGAGGTTAATAATTACATGTGAACTCACTTGCTTCGTTGAAGTTAGAACGTCTGCAGATTGCAAATTACAGAGTGATAAAGTGATTTCTTCCAACGGTTCTTTTAACACATCCAGGCCAAGGCTCTGAGAATAGATTATGACAGTTAATAATTTGTTGTTATGAATAAAGACATGTATGAATTGCATTCTCACAACTGTCTTGACGATTCATTAAGCCGCTCGTGGGCTGAGTTTTTCTGCCCATCACTCTCTTGTAATAATTCTTGACCCATAATTCAACACTAACCCGATAATTTTTATTTTTCGAATGACCCTCGAACCTATATCAAACCAAAAAAATGAGTCCGATATATACGCGCAGCTAAATTCACGGCGTCGGACATTTTTTTCGCCATTACTGATAAATTATTCATTCATTTCATTTAGAAAATTTCATATGTATATATAATGAACACCCCGAAAGATAGAGAAAATTTTCTTACAAATAACAATGGCTCGAGAAATTTCTGGAATGCCTTAATAAGTCATTGTGAGCGAAGAAATGCATCGTTGAAGCAGCGATGCGATGAATTGTCAAAGACAGTGGAACTTCTAGAGGTTGCTCTGGTCCCAGTACTTCTTCAAGATGCAAAAAAATCACCGTAAGACCCAGCAGTTCTTGCATTATATAAAATTCGATTGTTAAAAAACTTTTTTTTCTCCCGTCGGTAATGCAGCACTTCCGCCGTCAACGAAGCTGAATTCTTCAAATCGGAACAAACAAGATGTCATTAGGACGAAACATAAGGTTTATTCGATAGTATAATAACGCAGTCATAAATACATCGTGTGCTGCATCGATTAGTACGAATGTGTTTTAGGGTAAAAAGTAAAAAGTAACAGTATACAGGTGGAGAAAATAGGAAAACTATTTCAAGAACCGGCAACACGAGCTGGAAAACAAACGTCTCTCGTCATCCATCTCGCTGTTCTCGAGGCTCTAGGTAAACAAATTAAATTAACAACGTCGACTAGAGATTACCTGAACCCTATCTTAACCTAAGCTCAGTGAATTTGAAACACACTCTCGACAGATCGCACTCACTCTGTCAATTATTTATCACACGCGAAATAACGAAACGCACATTTGGGAGCGACAAATCATGAATTATAACACAAAAAACAAACAAGAAATATATCAAGATAAATTGCTTATCCTCTAGTTTTATAGTTGTCGAATCTATTCACAGTAGAACAGTCGAATTTTGTTCGAGGCGGTGGGTCGATTTATCATCTCTACGTGCTGATAAGTCCGGAGAGAAATTCTGTATCAAGTGGCGATTTGAGCAGTTTTTGGAGGTGCCTTCGTGCGGCAGGACGCACCATTCCTGGTCGGTACTTGAACACACCAAGTAGCGCCAGCGGAATTGTCCTGAAAAAGTTAATTCAACAGATTAGAAGATTTAGTAGAAAACAAAAGCGGGTTTTTACTCACCTCATCGATTCCTCGAAATCATGACGTCCTCGACGTTCGTCAGGATGGTGTACCAGTACAAGAAACTAGCTACAAGCTAACTAATTAGCCACGGACTGAATGGTACCGCAACGAAGTAAGGACTAATGCTTCACCTCCATCGAAAGTAGATGGTCTGCTGAAAAATATTTTTCGAGATCAGGGTGGTTTATTTATTAAAGATTACAATTTTGTGATGATTTAGTGTGCGGAATTAAACCGAAGTAAGAAAGACATATATAGAATATATTGAAATCGAATAAAATCTGTGAATTAAAACTGGAAGAAACAAAAGCACTACAACCCATCACCTCCAAGCATCACGGCAGCGAAGTTGACCGAAAATTTATCAAATACAGAATTTTTTTGTTACCAATAAATTTTCTATTCATATTTCTCATTAGTATTTCAATTTTAAAAACATATGGTAACTACAAAAACCCTGCATCGATTTGTTGGTCTCCTCCTTAGACTCGAGATGCTGCACAATGTTTATTTTTCAAACACAAATAATTGTAAAAAAACGAACATGGTGCAGCACCTCGTATTTCGATCGGATTGATATATAGTATATACAGTATAAGAGATGTACAACGCAGTTTTCTACACCCTGACGACCTCGATGGCTATGAATGTGGTTCTAGTGGTCTACGCTACTCAGGATCTAGCATTAAACCGACAATCCGCAACAATAGCGTCGTATTTCAGTTAAAAACCAAAAATAAGACATTACAGAGGTTTTAATGACTGTCGATCAACACGATGCTGTTGGTGATTTCTATAGAATTGAGCAGGGTAAGTTTTGTTGTTGTTTGACTAGAAAAGAGTTGATGAAACTGACCTTGCGCCAGTCTCAGGCTAGCCAAGTACTTTGCACCCTTTATCCTTTTTCCATTCATTTTTTTCCTTAGTCGACTTGAACGTTTGAGACGTCGCGCTTCCGTTGAACCGCGGATTATTCCTTATGCGCTTCTGTTTCATCACTTATCGTCAAATAGTATCTACACACACTTCAGCTCAATATTTTTACATCGACATTATTCAAAACTGTACACTCTGGGACGGGGAATTAATGAGTCCAGGAACAGTCTAGCGCGGGCTGATTAATCATCTTAACAAATCTACACGCATATCTCCTGATAGAGCACGAACCGATGCACATTGACAATCGACTTTACGCAGTTCTTGCTATAAAAACGCCCATTCCACGCTCTCATCGCCCAACCATCACGTTCATTACGCCTACGTCGCCGTTTTCTAACCTTCTCTTCGCCCTCTGATTGACCTATTGTTACATCAGCATCTACTAGCTTTTCTTCCTCGCGTAGGCAAACTCGAGACACTGCGCCGGACCTTGGATCATCTTCATGTGTCTTTGGAAAAAGCTGCATGGCAAGATCATGCCATGTTGTGTCCTGAAAAAAAATAAAATTTGATTACTTTCTTGAACGTTTTATCAATTTCCTCTCATCATACCATTTTCAAAGCTTCCCCAAAAATTTCCTCGGTTTGAATAAATTGATCTATCGTTACTTTTGAGTTATTATCATCCACATCCATCGTTTCATCCGTCTGGCTAGACTTCTCCGACCTTTTCCCTGGATTTAGCATGTCAATGTCTTCAGTAATCATGTCAACCTTATCACTACTGTACGCGATGTGACAGTGCTCCTGAATTTGCGATTTTAGCTGAAGGATTTTCTGTTCCATCTGTTGATTAATTGCAGTTGTTTCTGCGAGCTCGCACTTTATTTCACTTAATTTGGCTGCCTGATCGAGCTCCAGCTTCGACCACGTCGCGTCCACGTGCTGCAATGTCTTTGCGAATGCGCCCTCTTTGCGTTCCAGGTCAAGCATCTGTCGGCGAAGGCAGAACTCGGCGCTAGAGAGTTGCTGAACCTTGTCCTCGTAGTCCAAATGCAAACTCGAGCACTCGGGGCACTTTGTCGCGCCGGTGAGCTCACGCGGGATAAGGCTGACATTCAGCGCAGGCTGAGAGACTTCGCTAAACTCCAGAGCACTGCGGAATATTTCGTGACACCGCGACGAGGGAGAGAGTATCTTGCAGGCGCTCTTTGCGTAATCTGGAATTAAGATATCGGTAAGCGTGTACGAATCCCGCATGTGAAGACGCTCGGTCATAGTGGCAGCATCCAAAAACTCTTTTTTCACTTTGCAAATATTTAGTCGTTCATTTTCCAGCCAGTAAACTCGTTCTGTAAGTCGATAATTCTCATCGAGCAAGTCTTCCTCCCTCTGTTTCACGACGGACTGCTCCCGCGTACGCTTTTCGTCGGCCTCTACAAGCGAGCCGAGCCGCTCTTCGAGTTCTCGAATTTTTTCTTTGTACGACAACACTCGATTGTCCTCATGGTTGTCGCAGGGTTCTACCGGCACGGGTACCTTAGCTGCACGCTCCTGAATGCGCTCACGAAGCTCCTGCAACCTCTGAACCTCCTGCAGCAACTCACCCGATGGAGTTTCGGTCTGTGTGCCGCAGCTGGCCAGCTCCACTTCTGGCTCATCCTCATCCTCGAAGATTCCGCTCTCCTGGAGCGACAGTGGCGATTTCTGTACGAGCACAGGCGACAACGGCTGACTGTAGGAGTTGTAAGGGATTACTGTCGCCACCGCTCGGTCTCTCTGTCGATTTCCCGGTTCTTTGAATAGCTGAATCGGCTCAGGCGACACGATCCCGCTGTCAGCCATGTCTGGGCTCTCGCGCGGCTCTGATTCCTCAAGCTCTAGCACGCGGAACTCCAACAGTTCGTTCTGCTCACGTAACTCTGACATTTCCGCGAGTAGACTCGACTCGCGCTCCTCTGCTTCGCGCAACTTTTCGCTCAGTGCGCGTCGGCTGTTCTGGCTACCGCGCGTCTCCTGCAGCAGCGCTTTTTCCAGCTCGCGGACCTGGCTTTTTGCATGCGAAAGCTCCTCGTGTTCCTCCAGATACTTTGTTTGCAGTTCATTCACCTCAAGTAACAGTACCTCGTAGGCTTCCCTTGTTACGACGTTTGTCTGCCATCCACCCGGCTGCGGTGACAACGATGTTGGAGCGCTCGACAGCGCGCTGTCTCCCTCATGCTCGTCTTCATCATCCACCTCGGCTACAGGCTCCAATTCTAGCCACTGTTTGTAAAACTCTTCTTTCCGCTTCTTATTTAGCAGCTGGTCTAGCTTGCGCTCACGCTCTTTTAGCGCCTGCCGAAGATACTCAATCACCTCCTGCTGCTCTACAGCTAGCTCTCGCAGACGCTCCACCTCCCCTGATGCATCACACTCTCCTCGGCACTGATCGTTCTGAAAATTTTAACTTTATAAATGATCTCTAAATGATTATTGATTTAATTTTTCAGCGCGCCTCGGACTTACCGCATTTTCACGAGATATCTTGTCCTCGATTCGGGGCGCCATGCCAATTTGACCCCTCTCACTCTCTCGCAATTTTCTCATCTGCAACATCAGAAATTCTCTTATTAGGTAGATGCATATTACAACTGTACTATAAGGAAGCATTCTCATCGCGCGAGCAAAAAATCCGGAAATTTTTCTCTCCTAGTAAAACGTATAATTTTTGGATCTTTTGTATCTGATAAAAATTTCATTTTATTCTTTTGGTTGTTAAAGTTTTTTTTTTTTTTTTTTGCTAATTTAAAAGTTCTAGTTCATTGTGATTGAAGAAGAAGAAGAAATATTTAAATGATCGAATGAAAGATCGAGTTTATGATCCGGCTTCGGGCCCGATCAGTGAAAGTGAACTCTCGCTTCAATAGCAAGGTTTTCTTACTCTGACCAGGTCATCATCGATGCCTGGTCAACATCGAGTCTATATCTAGACGAGCGAGGACTACATTAACATCTCACATTGTGGAAATTCTCGCGTGATCGTTCGAGAGTTGCCGTTGACCTCAAAAGCAGCCAATGGAAAAACATTGAAGATTCATCTGTTCCGTGTTTAAATGCTCGGGAGAAAATTCGAGACACTAAAGAAATCTCTACGCTCCATATAAAATTCTTTCGCGAACCTATAAACACCATTGATGCACGTGCATGCAACACTTGAATGCCGCAAACACGAGAAGCTAGGAAAATTAATTCTTTCTTTCAGCCCTTAGAATAAAGGTAAAAAAAGTATCGACTGACTTTCTATAACGAACACGTTCCGCATTTGCCAATAAAAAGTCACACCTGCAATCCAACACGTCGGAAGCTCTAGATTTCAACGCGACTGTCAACGTTTCCATCCTCTGAGACCTGTGGTCGAAGGATTAGCATAAGAACCGGCAAATAAATCATCACACTTTCTTGAGACCGACGTAATAAAAACAGGAAAACACTGCAGTTCGTTGTTGCATGACGGGCAATTAGCGAAGGCATCTCAGGAACGTGGACCAAAACGTGAGTGTGCCGTCAGTTTTACTGGGCGTTCGGGGTCTATTATGCACTGTTGACTCAAGACGGTATTCTACCGTGAAGATCAAAAACAAATACCCTCCGATGAAGAATTTTCTATTCATATGGAGTACGACCGGCGAAATAAATTTACATTGAGTCTAGTGCAACAACCAACATATAGCGTACATATTTTTTCTTAATAAATATTATCAAAAAGTTTATTGAATTCTATACTATTTAATGAATGAATTAATTAATTTTATTTCTATCTTTACACGTTTATTAAGTAGAATAACCTAAATTAGGTCAGCCAGTTTCTTCATTTATTGGGGTGAAAACAACGCACTATATGACACATATTAATTAAATGAAACATTTTTTGTTTCAGATTGGTTACCGAACTAAACTACCGTTGTGTTTTACTGTTTTTTATGGATTGAAAAACGGTGTTTGTGCTGTAAATGTATTTTTTCCACTTTTGAACCTTTATAGTCCAGCAATTGTCTATCTATATTTTGATTCTATATATCTTTATAGCATTATTTTAGGGGTAAAATTTGTCTCTCGAGTAATAAGCACTCATACGTCAGGTAATTTAACGATCAGGCTAACGGTGCTGTGGCCAACTGAAATACATATAAATCATTGTCTTGTGACTTTCAGAAAACAAACGACGGCCCAATGAAATTTCAGCGAAAGGATTAAGACTGTTTAGATATAGAGTGCAGAAGGGGCATGATTGACTGGGACGACGATCGATCGACGAAGAAGCGACAAACGGGATGGGAGACTCTGTAAGTGGGACCGTTACGTTGGCCCCATGACACACAGCTGACTGGTCCTCTCGATACTTCTTTCTCTCGACCAAGAGGGTCAGGTGTCTGACCGGTGCGAACAGCTTAAATGCTAATAAATGATCAAGAAATCACGGCGCTTCATTTTTAGTCTCTTGTTACGCATTAGCCACGCTTTCATGACGACCTGTATTCTCATCAATTTAACGCTTCCGGGTGCGGCGATCGACATGAAGATTCTTCGTTAACGAGGCTTTGACCTTCGATGACAATTGTTCGTCCAAACTTTCTCCGGTTATTTTTTTTCTTGCTCGGTCATCAGCTACGATAGCAGAAGATTTCTCTGGACAGAAAATCTCGTATAGTAGATTTCTCTTCAATCACTTTATTATTGAACCATCATATATCTTGGCTTACTAAAAAATAATAATATATGCCTTGATTTTATAACTATTTACAAGTCGGATTAATAGGTAAATTGGCTGCATGTCTGATATCTGAATAATAGTTCGAAATATGATATCGATGATTCAGTTCAAACCAAGGAGCAGTCTGAATTTTTATTTGTGGATTGCTCAATTATTAAATAGAAAATCCGAAATGCAATAGTCATTTTTGCACCATTATAACACCTATACTTATCGCTTTCAGAATCATGGAAGAACACTCCAATATACAGGAAGTGTATTAGGGGAGTCACCTTATAAGTAATTATATTTGAGTTTTAAGTATGTATTTTAATATCAAACGTTTCTCATATCCTTATAGAAGTACTATCAAAGTTGCTTAAGTGTAATAATAATATAACTAAAATAACACATGTTGATATTCATCAGAACTGTCGTTATGAGTAAGCTCTTTATGCATATATATAGCATTAGAATCGTGAATTAGGAAATCGTCGCGAAATTTGGCGAATCGTTCTGGCTGTTTCATGAGCTGTGAACTGGAGCATGCTTGTCAATATCGCTTGTTGTAGAATGAGGAAATTTAAACTCTGCAACACTGCAACTAAAAGTGGGCGCGAGTTCATTTCCTCATTCAACTTTCCACAATTTTTTTTATTCACCGTACAAGTTTGACTGCCATGCAGCCCAGCGTGTATCATCAGGATTAGGTTAAACACAGTGGAAGAAGAAGGAGGAGGAGAAGAAGAAGAAAAAACTTTCTCCGACGCTTCGACAATTCCATTCGGGAAAGTCGACAGAGCGTTTGTTTTTTTTTTTCTTTTTCAAAGGTTTCGAATGTATTATCATTAGCATTTTTTATCGTCCGGTTATATCGCTGACTTCCAACACTGTTAATTACTCGGCTGATAAGTTGGTGGGATGCCGGCGGGAAGACAAGACCTTAGCTCATCCGGTTCTCGTGCAATCTCAGCCACAGGAAGCCGAATACGCAGCATTACCGTTATTCCTACATCTCTCGTTCTACCTTTTATACATTCCCCTTCTCGTTTTTTCCATCTGATGAAGCCTCCACGCTTCTCCTTCTACTCCGTGCCGTGCGGAGTGTCTCTGACAAGAGAGCTGAATTATTCTCACAGTGTCTATCTTCCCAGAGATAGTTCTTAGTCTGCGTAGGATAGGCTCATCAAGCTTTATTTCTTCAGTGTCTCAGCGAAATCTTCAACCTTTTTGACTGGAAAAAATGTATATGTATATTCTGACCGGAAATTTGAATAAAGAAAGAAAAAATTTCTTCATTGATTATTTTTCTATAGTTGAATGAGGAAAAAATTTTAAATAATTTGAATTGTTAGCTTTGATTGTTACGGAAAGATTTTAATTTTCTTCGATGGGCAGTTTTAAAATCAATAGACATTAGAAAAAAAATGTTGGGTAACTTTTCATAACGACGAACGGTTTAAGAAATACTCGTGGAAACAACACTCAAAAATAAATACCTTCTAAACTATTAACGCCTAAAAAATAGTTGCGAACAAAATAGTTGAAGTAAATTTAACTCAAGACAAAATAAAAGTCTGTTTTGGCTGTATTCGAACAACTTTTTAGACGAAAACTTTACAGACTAAATGAATCGCAAGTTTTATGTTATTCTAACCGGTCTAACCTATAAGAATATAATTCTAATCAAGATACCCTACTAACTGTTGAAATAATAACCAAACAACAAAACAAAAATATGTATGTATCAAACTCGGAATTTAAAACGATTGGTAACAGTCCCTGAATGCAAAACAATTGGTAAGAACTGACACGTATGATACAATATAATCCTAATGCGGCCTAAAAAGGGGTAATATTTACACGTATGCATACCATTGTAATAAATATAAATATGTCCTGCATTCCAACATCCATAACCTGTTTTATTCGTTTGACTTTCGGGTATAGCATCCATTGTAGTCCTGTTTAGGCACCCCGACGTGATCGAGGCCTCGATTTCTTCGAATAAAAAATGCGACCTGCGGCATTTTTCCGCGCATGTGTCACGTCTATGGAACGAGCGAACGTTTGACCTTTTCCTCCGGCTGGTTATGTAGGAAACCAGTATAATGGTTGTTGCCATCTAGTGTCAAAGCATGCAACCTCTTTTGGGACATTTACGCTGCTTTGTAAATCGTGACTGCGTACTCTTCCTCATCTCCATCGCGCCATCGTGCCACTTTGCCATCGTCTCACCCCATCTGGGACCAGGTGTGACGGACACTTTTATTTCTCTACTAGCAGCCTGACCCGTGGCTTCGCCCACGGCATGAATAATAATCTCTTTATATTAAGCATCCATGTTCAGATTGAGTAACTTATTCATGTTATTTCTATTCCATTTTTTTATATTTCATTTATTTGTCCGCAGTTTTGTTCATATTGTGAAAAAATAAAATAATTTTTTTAATGAAAACATAGACTTTCGTAACTGTTTTAAGTTTCAAATAAACACATAGCCACAGATAAAAAAGTGTTAAACTAAAACGGATTCCGTTGATTTCGTCTGGCGATGGGTTTCGTCGCTAGACTAACAGATTCCGTTGCTGTAGCGACAGATACCGCTGTTGTAGCGACGGATTCCGTTCCTTTAGCGACTAACATACATTCACATTTATAATATTATAGTAAGATTCGCACCTCCAATTGTGAAATAGAAATCGACACCTGTGCCACTTTTCAATGCATCTTTCGGATCGATGGACCAATAACTGATGGCTTTTTAATTGCGTTGACGCGGGTTAAAGCACCGTGAGTTTTGTATGCTTTCAACAGTGAATTACAACATCTTTCTTCGATCTATACATGTCTCTTCTTTCATGACTTACGATAGACTTTCTGTCTGCACTCATCCCGTCATCTCAAGTCCGTGGGCACGCTTGAGCAACAGGCGCAATGGCATACATTCTCGTATCATCGCAACGTGTATTTATGCTTACTTGATCACTCATTTTAACAGCAAACAAATTACCCGCGCTCGAAACTTGACTGATGGCTGGGGAAACTACAAAATAGTTTTTTTTTTTTTTTCGCAAAAATGCTGATTAAAGTTCGTCCGTATTATAAAACTAAATATCTGATGCAACATTTTTCCCGACCTAAACTGAGTCATAAAATGATTCTCATCAATCGTCCTCGGAAGTTCTTCAAATAACAATTAAGATAATCTTTCTCGTCACGTGCATTTCGAGACTCAGTGCTAGCTCTAGCCTGAGCGGGATAAACTTTCTTACTATAGGAATGAGCTACGTGTAACAGCGTTATCTTTCAAGATGGCGCTATGCAAACACGGTTTATATTTATATCATGGCTATATGTCATGACTGTCTAGCCAAAAATGTATGATTCACCATTAGTGATGCTATGTATAATGTCATACAAAGTAGCTGTTATTAGAATAAAATTTTCATTTATTTTTGTATATAAAGCAATGGGGAATAAAATGGAGTTAAGGACACAACGGGGTATACCTAGAGAAACGAGTATAATTGTTTTCTTCCGATATGGTGTTATCAATATAAATTATCTCACTATCATCAAACTTTATTTTAACTATTATTTAATCGTCTATTTAACTTTTTTTTGTACCTTTTAACAATGGACTCTTACTATATGTAGTCTAACAACCGTAAAACTAGTATATTCTATAAACTATTATCTTTCTATTTCTGAAATTTTCGAATACTTTTTTATCGATCTTTTACTCCATTTCTTCCTGATTCGGTTTTTGAAAATTATCTATTTCTTTAAGTACCCTATTTTCCCCTTCTTTTTCAATTTATATAGTGTACATATGTTACGTGCCACCATTACATGTCTGCACTTGATGATGATTAATTTTTTGGGATAGAAAGAATTAATGCATTCAATATAGATACAGTAAGGCAAAATGGAGGTATTTAAAATAGTAATAATTTTTGAAAACCAAAAATGTAAAAATGGAGTAGAAGCTCAGTAAAAGCTCAATATAGTAAAATACTTATTTTCTACATATTTTCTACGTAAAATTAAATTTTCAGTCAACGTATACATTCATAAAAACTTTACGGAACAATTATACTTAAAAGTAAATTTTTCACTAATACAAAAAGAGTCCACTGTCCAAAAAAAATTACAAAAACAAGTTTCATCAGTAGGAAATTCAATAACGGTCTTAATATCGGTCTTTCCAAAAAATTTTCGTTCTACTAGCTATATACTCTCACTTTATAAGGGCGATTTGAATAACTATGTACTACGCGTCCCTCGGTCCGTAGATTCTTGGTTCAAAATCTCGTAGCATAGATGGGAATTATCTGAGGTAGGATTTATGTAGGTAATTGCACACCCCGTATGCACAGCATAGGTGTGCTTTGCTTTCGCTGCGCCGAGTTTCTGTGATGGCGATGCATAATATGGCATCTTACGACACGAATACTTGACCCTGAGTTATTCTCAATAAAGTGTTAAAAAGAGGAGATTCTAGCCTTCGTTTCGGAGTTCACAGTATTGTAATACGTTTTTCCATTCATTAGATATTTTTATCTACAAATTTTTAATCGCAAATGTCCGAATGAAAATTCGCGGACGTAAATACGACCCTGGTCGCAATTCAATATTTTTTTACTTGAAACTGGTACCAATCTCTTCGCAAACTATCGAAGAGCATTAGTATTGAAAAACAGACTCTAAATTTGATTAGTTTACGAGTAATTAATGAAGAACTAAAGCAATGTTGAATGCTTTTTTTCATTCATCATCTTCCATATATATTTTTATGGTAATGAAATTTTTACGGTCAGTAACTTATTCACATTACTTAAGTACAAACAACACTCATGCATGCGGGGTGTAACAGGGGAAGGTGGGCCAAAATGGGGTACTTATGGTAATAATGATTTGTCAGACCCCACAAGTGTCAAAAAAAAAAAGTAAAAGCTCGTTTAAAAAACAACAATTGAAAATTTATACAGTTTCTTATAGAATACAGTTTCACTGATGTCAAATTACATCGTTAAAAGCTAGATAAACAGCAAATGAAGTTTGCTTACATGTATATAGTTTGATAATAATTCAGTTGTAGTTGACGCAATTGAGGAAAGAATCTACAATCTTTTTTTCAGGCACCTCATTTTACCCACACACACCCTGTTTTACCCCACATTCTCCGACCATTAAGCGGAAATTTAAAAAAATTGATTTTTTTATGTAGCATATGATAAATATGTTCTATTATTTATAGTGTCTGGGTTCAACTTTCTGATGTGATGACCCTAAAACTCCCCCATTACTTGAGGTATGGATAAATATTCTTAGTGGGTGACTACATTCTCATTATATAAATATTTTTATTTATAGTATGAAAAATGAATGAATATTAAGTGTGTGAATAATGAAAAAATTTATATAAACATCGAAAATAAAAAGAGTAAATAAAACTTGTCAAATAAACTGTCGTAGTAAAAATTTTGAATACCAGCTTGAATGATTGGCTTAGTATAGTCTCATACGAATACTAACTGTCTCACCCGTGGTGGGGGCTTCGCCCATGGCTCCGTTCTATCCGCTATATTTAAATTTTAAAAAAGTCATCATCTATTTCTTTAATGGCTACAACTATATATATCACAGCTGTAAGATTTTGTTTACCGATCAAATTTGTGACATAGGCTATCAATCATAACACTAATTAGATTATTTTTTATGCTTTTAATTTACATTACGTGAAAGATATTTTTTTCTCTTTTCTTCTTAAATTAAATCATTCACAATGGCGGTTGAAAACACTGTAACCATAGAATGGTTACGGTCTGAAGCATTGTCTAAAAATTATAATAAAATAGAGATTTCGGTTACAGCATATCTCCACTTTTTATTAACTATTATTTTTTTTTTTTTTTTATTTTCAAATTGAAAGTTTCTTGTAAAAAATCTTTAGACATGTAAAAATATTCTACACGAGAGAACGAAAAAAAGAAAACGCGAACTGTCCAGAAGTCACTGTTCCGGGAGTGAAATACGATCTGAAAGACCATACTTTGGGCTAGGGGATGAAGAAAATCGATTTTTTGACGGTAAAATTTCATATAAAGGTTGAAAATGTATATATATTTATATCTAACTTCATAAGTGTGGTTTTAGCCATGAGAAGTTGTGCAGAAAAAATGCATTTTTTATCGGTCATTCTCAGAGTTTTATCTCCACTCCCGCATTATGTATTTAAAGCTGCATTTTCAAAAAATGCCTCCTAACCTATAATACCTATTGTTCAAAAACAAAAGAGCCATGAAAAATTTAATGATTTTTATATCTGGTAGTTGAGGCGGGGGAATACGTCTTCTCCACCCCCACATTTTTCACACTTTGATTCTGAATTTCCAAAAATCCGTCCCTAGTGCGTCTCTACGTCACAAAAGAAAGCCAAATGCAAAATTTCATAGTTATATAGGTGGAGTAGTCTGGCCTAAGCGATGATGAGTCATTAAGTCAGTCAGCCAGTCGGTCAGGACTTACTCTTTTATATATATATATCGATGATAATAAGTTTACAGATATAGGGAATATGGAGAAAAATGTGGTATGCGAGTGAAATTTCTATTGATTCCAAAGTTTTGAAAAAAAAAAAAAATCATTGAAAATAATAAGCCTTTGATATCTCTACGTGTATACGAGAGGTGCGTAATATTCCATGTTTTTTCAGACGTGTATCACAAATCAGCTTTCAATTCATTAAGATTGTAGATTTAAGAGCGCACCTACGGCAGAAATGCGTGTGGAATGGGAGCGCATAGTGCCATATCCAACTTGCACAATAGCGGACAGATAAATGGGTCGAGTTTCTGCACACACGGCAATGTACAAAAATCGATTGCTCGATGTTTCGACGAGGCGAAATCGTCTGTCAACTACGTGGAACCCCGGACTTCCGGCCAAAGTCGGCGATAAAAAAACTCGATGCTTGAATGGCAAAGCGGAAAGAGGAAATGCTGTGTTCTTCACAGTCTAGACGTCGCGCATTTGATTTCTTGCAGCCTCGAAGTCAAGTCAAACAACCGCTATCCTCTCTTTCTCTCTTGCGAGCCTCGCCTTCCATTTTTTTCCCGTCCACCCCGTCCAGTTTGCCGAGTCTGTTCCCACGAGGCCACACGCGCGGTTATTCCATTCTTAATTCAATCCGGTAATAGTTCCACCGTCACCAGTCATAATTCACGTAATCCGAGGTGACTTTCCTCGCGTTTAATTTCCCTCGGTTGCACTGCCGCGGCTGCTGGCTTAGGACGCACCACGCGATACATATTTCGGATCGAAACGGTTCTCGGTCACGCTCCGTTATCGAGAGCAACCGTATTATAAATGAGAGCACTGTTTGGAGATGAATGTGGACCTCCAAAGTAATTTGACACGTGCAATTCATAAACAGCTACAGTCACTTCTGTCTACATACAATCACCATCATTTTTCACACTAATTTTTACGGTGAAGAAAATGCAACTTGATGCAAAATAACACAACATTCAACCATTCAATTGAATTTTCTCACTTTTCAACATCATTAGACATACTCCAATTCCGCCAGTATACTTATTCAAAATAAAATTCAAAAAACATTCGAAAAGAAGCAATTAAAAATTCCGAATATAAAAACTTAAACTTCTGTATGATATGATCTATGAAACAAGAAAGGTGGGGCATACTTTTACCCCCGCTGATACCAAAATTTAATTTCCACGCACACAAGAAATTTTTTGAAAGATGGTTAAATTTATATTTTTATAATACTTTTTTTAGGGAAAATGATCCAAAAAATATCCCTTACTCATACCTATATATATAGTAGTTTAAAATGACAAGGACATGAACAAATTTCAACAAATTTCACAAATATTTTTAATATAACTTTTTACGTTCACGATACTCAATGATAGATTTTGAAAATAAAATTTTCTTAATTATAAAAATAATTTGTATTTAAATTATGATTACGATATCCAACTAATTGTGATTACGATATCCAACTAACTGCACTATATAAAAACATTAATAACGTGGAAAATACATTATAAGAGTTAAATTTTCAGATTACTAATTTCTTTATAATGAAAAAATACATATATTCATCTTGATAGTAAAAAAGCTCATATAAACACTCAAAGAAGTTGATTACTTTACATTGTTTACTCAGTAGTCAATCTGAACTATTTTTAGGTACATGATGTACATCAGTGCATCATATGTACTACCAATTAACGACGAAGAAATTCAAGTGATTCCGCGTCATCACTTGTACGACGGGCATTATACACACATCTGTGCAATGAAGTCAGAGAGAAACTCGAAACAAGCTTGAGAACTACTAGCCCACATACGCCAGTCATTTGGCAGCACTAGTCTGCATAAATCGGCCGGAGGCATGCGCATAATATCATACCAAGAGAGAGCACTGAATGGAACACGCTAAAGGGATATTATACAGATGATGCAGGTTCACGGTGCTCTGCACAGACGTTCCGCCTTGCGCTCACTTGTTTATATACCATCACCGTCATTCCTGTGTCACGATGAATGGAGCTCGCGATAAGATCCGAGCTGTTGTGTGTGCCGGAACTTAGAAATTGAATTTTTCGTATCTACACGGAAATATTCCTATATGAACCTCACAATCCCAAATTAAACGAGCACGATTCATGTTATAATTGGAAAAGTACCCGCATAAAAAAATATAGGGGAGCAAAATGAAGTACCTTAAAAAACCGAGTAAAAATTTTTTTCTTCAATTTCACTAACTGCAATTGAATTATTATCTAATTCTAGTCAAACTTTATTTCAACTATTATCTAATCATCTGTTCAACTTTTTGTGCTTTCCAGCGAACTTTTACTGAGATTTGACATCATTAAACCTGTATTCTATCAGCAAGTGTGTTACTATTTCGTAAATTTTTATCCTTTTTAGCAAGTTTTCACTCCATTTTTACACTTACAAATTTTTGTCGTTTCACGACTTTTGTTTCTCGTGCACTATGTATATATTCATTTGACGAAAAAACGACTTAAGCGTACATAATTTAAATAAGTATAGCTGTGATCAAAGCAGCTGTAATCAAAAAAACGGTAAAACCTACATATAAAGAAAAGTTTCGAATGAAAAAGGTAAAAAATTTCATAACAAATGAATGTAAAGTCTCTAGAATTTTCATCTTGGAATAAATAGTCAAAATCAGTATCTGGATCCGTAGGTAATATACCACTGGTTTTCGGCCATCATGCATATCCAGTCTCATTGTTGTCAATACCGATTTAGTTGGAATAAAAAGATTTTTTCAATCTGTGAAAGCTTTTTTTAACTTCTCATAATCATAAATTTTATTTCCATTAGACAAACAAACATAATTTTTGTTCTTCAGAATTTACATTTTTTCAAGATAATCCAATCGAAACTAAAAAATTAATAATTGTAAATGTTATTTGTTTCGGGCTCTAAATATATTAACTACTTGATATTAGTTAAATAATAAAAATTTTTATCTTAAATAATTCATAATTAAATGTTAACACTTATATCCTAATTTATAATCCGTTTCCTTGATGAATTAAATTTTCAAATGCCTTATAATGTTTAAAAAACATTTTTTGGCTTGGAAGCGAACATAAATTAGTGAAAGGATGTATTCTGAAATATTGTACAAGGCAAGAAGCTCATGATGGACACACATCAGGGATGATTGGCGCGCGTACAGAGCTCAGTATACTTCCACTTGTCGCCGGAAGGGGCCAGCGATTATTCCAGAACCTGGCGACCTACTGCCACAAGCATTTAAACGAGTCAGGCCGGACCTCGTTCCCGTGTTTAAATTTCTCCTGTGATAATCGCAATTTTTTTTTCAACAACCAATTCCACTTTTTTTGCAACGCACTTTTACGCAGTAAATCGCCTGCGAAAAGCTGCAGACGGTGTTTTTTGTTAAAGCCCACACACAACTGGAGCATCGCGGTGAAAACGAAAAGAAATTCTTTGGGACGCTCCTGATATTCAATGCGACCAACGTCGCACAATAAATAATGCATCACGAGCTCTGGCGACGTTTCAATGCGCTTAATTGTCTTTGGAGAAAGACTTTTGTATAATGTAAATCCATTGCGCCATGTGCCGCTCTAAACATGACCATGGGCTTTGATAAATCATTCTAATAGGCATATTAAATTATAATGAACCTTTCAGCCGCCATGCGATGCCAGTTGACAAAGTCAACAATTTTTCTATTGAAAAAAAAAGAAAAAATTTTTTTTTCTATATTCGTAAGAATTATCAAATTGGAACTTACGCTATTTATAATGGTTTCTTATATAGTTCCTGATGTTTTTGATGGATAACTATTTTTAACAGTCCTTTAAAAATGCTAAAAAAAAGTTAAATCTTTTCTAAATCATATATAGTAGTCTTCGAATTGTTTTATTTGAATTACGTACAGTCCTAAAAACTGTCGCTATATACATAGAAATTAAACCCCCTGCGAACGTGCACGATATAATAATTGTGAGAATTTCTTAAAATTTTAAATCTAGAAAAATTCGAAAACTTGATTTCTTGATCGGCTAGATGAAAAGGAACGAGCATGAGTATCTGACGACGACGCGATCCCACGCGCATCCTCTCCCGTGGATGGTTGACCGCAGCCTCCTCGCTATGTGCATTGGTGCTGTACCTCTTTTCCTGGCAAGCGCACCCTATACTAGGCGAGGCGACAGGATGCATCACTGCGCACGAATGCACTTGGCGACCTTCTGATCTCGAGCTATTTTTTCACCGCTCTCACTGTGCGTAAGTGTTTAAATTGATATCTGCCTGCATGGATAATTTATATTGTCCACTGGACAATTACACGGTTATACGATTATTCACATTCCACGTAGAATTATCACAGATACCTTGATACCTTGATTAATTACAAATTTACCGGTTGTATATCTATTTTTTAAGATTTTTATTTACACGGATATTTTTTATTTCAGAAACATCTTGTAAAAAAATTTTTTACGTATTTTATGAGATACTTGTGAGGGCCATGACTGAATTTAAACTTCCGCGCGCGATGAGAGACACGACGTTTAAATCCGTACCGATGAGGAAGTCGCACCTGTGTGAGGTCGTTGACGTCGGGAGGAGAGTTTTGGCTCTGATCGGTATATGCACAAACATCTCTCTCCATTTTTGGACGTCGTCACGAACATACCTTCAGCTTCGGCCCGCAACAAGACGTGGAACACGAGGCAATTCTCTCGGACGACGACGAGTATACATGTTACCAGCAGTCGCTGGTGAACACCAACCATCCCGTGGACAGGAAAAAAGCCGCGACGGAGACCCTGAGGCCGTCGAGGACGCGCTGACCTACTGACATGCCCCGAGACTGGGTCCAACCACCAGAATCGCCGCTTCGTCCTCACAGAGAAGTCATCCACCTGCGGTTAATTTTGTCCTGTGTGATAACCGACGTTGTCAAGGAAGCCAAAACTACCAACCGTGAGTACATATGTGAATGTGAGTGTAATGAGCGCGAGAGTGACTTTTTGTCTTTTCATCTTGTTTTTTTGAGATTCGTGTGTGTGTGCATTTTTGATCCGAGCTCGAGCAATTTTACGTGTACACTGACTCCATCCCCCCTTGTTATCGAACTGAATAATAATAAGACCAATAGCAACTGATCGCACATTTCCTACTGTTTTTTCCCTTTTCTCTACAATAATTACTAACACATCACATACTTATGAAACATTTTTTCATAGCCTGAAAAATAATAACCTTTATGTAAGTAAATGTATACGTTCTAACTAAGTGACTCATTAACGTCAAAATAATGTGTCTGCTCTGATGGAATAAATTTTAAATCTATGAAAAAAATTCCTTAAAATTAGGATCTAAGATAATTCTATATTTACAGAAGGCGTTTATCATATTTTGGCGAGGATAAATTGAGAGACATTCAATGAGTGCGCACATGTCAAAATTAGTCAAAATTAGTCATATAGCACTGTTTGTTGGATAAAAATAAGGCGTGTATAGAATGCCAAATTTGAAAACAAATCTTCATACTTCTGCTTTATCAAATAAGATATGCTAAGGTTCAATTAGAGTTTTAATGACGACCCGGAATTGTTCCAAACCTCAAAAAAAAAAAATTACAAACAATTATAGTATAAGCGCGCTATATACTAATATAAAATATAAGTAATGATTATACCTACAACTTGAAAAATAATAATCAAATGGTCCTAATTGTTGATTTCAAACAATTAATAGTATGTTGCGAACCTAGGGAGGGAAGTATACTATTCCAACCCGCGTAGAGTATTTTGACCCGAGCCGAAGGCGAACGCCACAAACACGCGAATTGCGATCGTACATTTCCCCTCTAGGCCCGCATCCACTTTTTCCCCATAAGTCCATAAAAACATTTAATTTTTTAGTTCGAAAAATAAATAAAATTTTTCCATTCCATTTCACTGATGTTTGCAAGTGGGAGAATGTCATTGAACTTCCATAATGTCTTCATTAGACGTTTTAAATTCACCAACAATCTATTCTGTCCAGAATAATAAGACCAAGCCACAATACACATCAGCAATTAGTAATCACAACGCGTGGTATTGAGTCTGGTGGTCATCATCACCTGAGTTGTCCATTGACTCATATAGAAATAAAAATAAAAATATACATAGATAGGTATTATAACAACCGAGCGTCGATTGCTGATCGTTAGATATATACAGGTCTGTCACTTATTTTTATAGATGCGCATCAGGCGCGTGGGCTATGATGACTATTTGATATGCACAACAATTCACTGATGAATAATATAGCGAGAGTTGATGCAAGTGAACAGAGATGGAAACACGTAATTAGGTCGCTCATGGATTTATTTCTTGCTGCAGTGTTTTCCCACGAGTCCGAGTGGTCAGAGAAAACAAATAGTCGTGCAGGTCCGGGAGTTTCACAGTCACGTGCTTTCACGCCCTGACTCTCGCACCATGGTCAGTCCGGCGGCATATCGATTGTTTGTGTGTCTCTTGCACGCCGGACATGTCGATGTGAGTGTTTGAGACTCTGCCGCGCACGGCGCTCGTATGGTAATAAATGCGAAGAGAAACCTGATGGCGATTAAATGCGAAACGCCGGGAGTTTATGTCGGGATTGATTCTCACCAAATATATCTTTTTTGTTACCCGCAGCAGCAACTTTTCGTCATCAATCATTTAATCTACTTATGTTTTACCTCGTTCTGATCCAATCACTTCGCGCCAGATTTTAAAAATCTACACTGTATAGTATACTCGTCATGATTGATTAATAGTATTAATTATAACATTTTTTAATCTATTTGTAATCGAGATATCAACGAAAAATCGAGTGAAAGTATCGTGAACTGATACATATAGTTGTATGTATAGAGAAAACACTCTGGGATATCAAATTACGGGGAATTGAATAATCTTTAAAGAAGGTTTAATTGGTTTTTAACTTTATTGATGCACAATTACCGTGTTATTAAAGGTTAAAGCTTCAAAATATTGAAGTAAAATTTGTAAAATACGATGTAACTCTTGAATGGTATAACTTGTAGAGGAAAAATATTTCCTTTCAAAAAACGGAGAATTTGATGGAATCTATGAAACAAATCTTATTGATTTTTTTGTTATAAAAGCACGGTTATCGTGATATTGAACGTCACAGTAGATCATCTAAACATTTGTAAAATAACATTCCATATCTTGAATTGTATGATGGATAGTATTCAATTAACTATATTAAATGGTTTAGTTGTTTGTTGTTCTGAGATCCGCGGTTAACGCAATAGTGATGAGCGCAAAATTTTTCTAATAACAATCCGCTGATTTTTTGATGTTCTGACCAGATAAGTATGTATTCCTAAATCAGGTTAATACCTATATATATTGTCCCACGCCACTATTAAGATTTTAAAATTAATTAAATCGTAACATATCCTGGGTTTTATGAAGTATATAGCAGACATTTTGCGGCTTTTATGGCGAAGAAAGCATGTGCACTACGGAAGTTCGACATGGGATATATAATATTTAAATTTCCGGGTATTTTTTTCTTGCAGACTTTACAGAGAATGTGTGAGAACTTGTCAGAATTTGACTATACATATTTTAATTTCATTGGTTATACTGTAATGTAGGGAAGTTTTTTTGTACAATCGCATTTAGTATTTTTCTTTTCTTTTCGACTGTTATGCTGTGAGTTTATCACACACAAACCCCTGCAACAATTTCAAACATCATACATCGTTCAAGAGTGTATGTGCGCACGCTGTCTTCGAGTTTGCTTGCAAGCAAACGATGTCAGAGTATGTAACTAGCTGCGCACAGTGTCTGACAGGCTAATTAGAATTTTTGTAAACGGGTCATTCTCCGTGTCGCAAATAGGCACTTGAATTTTTTCCGCCTCGCATGAGGCCGAAATGCGAGGTTCCGCCAGTCAAACAAATGAATAAGGAGGTCGTCATTACAAAACAAAAAAATAGTCATGTGGAAAAAATTAATATCTATATTTTAAATGTGAGAATTGAAAAAAATTAAATCCCAGCAAAAAATTAATTTGAATATTTTCAACAATTCCAAAAAAAAAAAAACGAATTGAAAACATTAAAAAATTAACCTTATCTAAAGTAACGTTGCACCAAAATAATTTTCGAAAAAGTGTTTTTGAAAAAAAAAAGAATCAATGAAAAATTTTTTTACTCGAAAATATCGACTTGAAAAAAAACAACGAAACTTTTTTCATTTTGCAAACAAAAATCGTCTGTTAATCTTCGCACAATACACTAGACAAATAAATCTTTAACAAAAAGAGTTCGCTATCAAAAATTTACTTCCAATTTATGATTCTCACGTAAGTATTTTTTTAAAATAATTTTTTTTAATAGAAAAAATTCCAAAACGTAGACAAAAAAAAAACCATAGAAATTTTCAAGGATTTTTCATTCCATTAAATATTAATTTAATTTTGTAAGAAAAACAAAAAATACCAAAGTGTTAAATTAAATAATTGAAATTATTTTCAATTTATAACGAAAAAAAAAAAAATTCGAAAGTTCAATATGAAATCATGAAACTGATTTTGGTTTCATTTAAAAAAAAAAATAATAATAATATCGAGTAACATTATCATAGTCTATAATTATAGAATACTGCCTAATATTAAAACACTAATAATCGTATCCAGCTAATTCAAGTAGATACCTCGTGCCACGCGAATCCCATCAGCTGAACGTTGACTGTGATGACACATAAAAAAGAAAAAAAAATTGACTTAAAAACTAACTTAATCAAAGGTGCACTGTTGCCAACACGCTTTTACGTAAAATAAAGCGAGTCGGTTGTATACACACTGCAGTCAATTAATTAATTGAAATTGAAGTATACGGTAAACCGCGCGTAGATTGGATATATAAACGAGCAAGCGCGCGTCCGAAAGGAAGTGAGAGTCAGTGCGCACTCGCTGAGCGTCTAGACAAGACTGAACGGAGGGACACACGCTCGCGCTCGGGCTTCCACAAGCCTCTTGTGGGCACATGACATCCTTGCGCCTTTTCCCTTGAGCGCGCGGCTCTTACGTACCTTGACGCAAGGTTCGCTCTGTACATATAATTTCCTTCACTAACGTCGCTACAAACAATAAGCGAATCCTCTATTTCTGGCGATGGAAACTCAAATCCAGGATGAATCGCCCCCTTAAAATCACAAATCAGAGCACTACGTATTACGTGAATTGCAACGATGCATTATTAATTACCGTGATAGTAATTATTTCCCTGGCTGATGTAACTCTTGAAAGTCGATGCCCCCGGAATTGTGAACCAAATTATTTGATCATGTGCGCAGTAATTAGTAAATATCAAGTGGTAAACTTCATTTCTCCACCCTATTAGACGTCAAAAATGTTATATATTTTTTGTTAATATTTTGTTCCGTCTGTAAAACATTTTTTTAATCATATATTCTTATTATATACGGTCGGAGATATCTGGAGTGACTTAAAAAAAAACTTTTAAAGGGTCTTAGAAAAAAAAAAGTTGGAATTGACATAAGAAATTGGCCTTTTCACTTTTTGAATTGTTTTTTGAGTGTAAAAAGAATAAATATATTTAATAGACAAATTTCTATTTATGGCGAATTGAAATTTTGAAAAAAAAACTTTTCCGTTAATATTTTTAAAATGAAACTTTTCGCACATCCAAATTTGTCTGTTTCACGCTATATATACGATATTATTTTTTTTTTTTTTAAATATAACGCGATTTTAATAAATAATTTTATAGAAAATTTTATCAGATATATGCTTACAGAGGGAAATGTTGTTCGAAAATAAAAATTTTTTTCAAAGAGAATGGATAAAATTACAGGGCCAGAATAGTATGCAAAGTAACCTAAGAGGTGTTCCATTACTTTTCTAACGGTTACCAAACGGTACGTGTGCCTCTCGATTCACCTCAACCTCTGGCGCGAGAAATGTGTGATATAATTGCACCAACAATGGAGCATTGAAAAAATAATACTAATAAATAAATAAATGAATAATTAAATAAATAAATAATTTAAAATAATACAATCTCAGTGACCGTTACAGCATTCACGTAAACAGTTGTCCGTAATGAAGATGTAATTTTTATGTAAATACGGTAAATTTTCATCCATCGCATTATAAGTATAGATTATAATAATATATAGGTAGGTAATATATCCATGAACGCAAATAAAATTTTTTACCCATGATATATATCGCATCTAACAATTCGAATATATTTTAGTAAAAAAAAAATTTTATTCGAGCTCATCATAAGTAAAATGGAAAAAATAGGAAGAACGTGTAGGATAATTTTACATGCTAATTTCTAGTTAATAAAAGCAAATTTCATGTCAATTCAAAATTTATCTTATTGTGTCACATTATTAGTATGAAATCGCGCAATTTAGTCAAGATAATAATCACTTTAATTCTCTAAATAAATAAGTAAAAATGCGATCTGAATGCAGCTGCAAAAATTGGTCTACATATTTAAAACCAAAAAACCAAATGTACAAAATATCCAAATTATACAATACATCTTATTAAAATCAACTAGTAAATTATAATTTATTCATTAACCCTCATGATACAATGATTGGACCTTTTTTGCAAATGTTTTTGCCGCTCAAAAGAGGAACTTTTAATTTACAAACCCGAGACGTGTCGTATATACAATGCAAGTATGTATGTGTGGTTGGATTTATGATATGGGAAATTTACCAAAAAAATTTACGTTACGTCAAAAAAAAATAATAAATAAATAAGTAAACACATGTAATTTTACTTGACTATAGATATAAGTATATGAATATGTGGTCTGGGAGGTTTAGAAAAATAGTGGCTTGGAAGTTTACCGACACTTGGACCTCACACACGGTCTATGGACTTCTGGGTGTTCGCGAGGCCTCCTGCCGGCTCGCCCGGAATCGAAAAAATGTGTCGCCCGTGCGATAAAGTGACTAGTCGGCGCGAGCCTTCCTCAATAAAGATATATACAGCTTAAAGAGTGTCCGACGGAACGATTAAACGCTTCCACGTACTCGTCATTAGCGTGCCGAGAGCCGCTAACGATTATATTCCCGAAGAATCCGAGTCGAGGCTTTTTTTACCACACATGCAAACAAATGTAAGAGGTTATATGTATTGACTTTTTTTCTGGTAACGGGTGGGAGCCATATGCAACACTCGCGAGAGATAGCGCGTCATATAATGGCGTCTATATGTGAAAGCGGACATCAATAATATTCGTTGATATCAGCCTCTTAAAGGAAAATAATGTCGTGAGAGCTCACCACGAAGTTAGTACGAGAGTAAGTGGTTGCTGGCCGTTATCGTTTCGCTTAGTGATACTCGCGTCTCGACTTTGTTCTGAGCTTTCACAGCGCGTGTGGCTTCCTCTTTTAATCGCCATAAATTTCTCTAACTACCTCGCAATACTCGCATTCCCGTTTTATTGTGATTATTTTTTTTTGCGCTTATAATCAATAACTCTTGCGTGTACGTAACGCGTGAGCGCCAGGGAAACTTCACTTTTTGTGTGTATATTTTAAATTTGCAAAACCACACCTGAGTGACAGAATTTTTATAAGGCAATTTTTACATCAGTGAAAACAATCCGTGTGAAAATTCATTGGATAATTTTTTTACCGTTGTAATTTTTTATGGAAAAAAATATGTCAGAGAAACTAATAAAGATATTTTTGTTTCTGTAAAATTATATTCATGCCTATAACCTTCAAGTATTTCAAGGTTTCTATAGAGAACTTTTTTATGTAGGTATATATCTATCAGAAAAAAATTCTTCAAAAAAGCTATGGATAATTTTTTTTCTCGTTTGCTCTTGATTTCACTATATATGAATAACTCAAGAACTATATAAAGGGTTGATAAAATTTTTCCAAGGGGGCTTTTTTATAGTCCATAAATCATTCCCTAATACAAAATCATTCTAGTAAAAATTCCATAACTTACAAATACAACCCTCATATGATAATTTCGGATAAAAGTACATAGACTCACCAATTGATCGCGTGTCGCATTGGCCTTTCGCGCAGCAAATTTCTCCAGCTTTTCAATCTCTCTACCTTTGGCACGTATCTCTTGCATCTGAAAATCGAAATGATTCAGAGAAGTTGACCAATCAAAAAAACCCTGCGATAGCATAACACCCGACAAAAAAAAAGGAAAAAAAAAATCCCCACGTCCGAGGAAAATAAATGATCAATTTGATAAATGTCTCCAAACGTTGACTTTCTCTACTGCGACCTGTATATATTATCCAGGCGACTGTATAATATAGACGGAACGGACAGTATATATAGGGACCTGCATATCTCTCAGGGCATCTCGGAAGTGCCAAGTTATATGTAGGGTGCATAAAGAAGCCCATATGAGCAGTTTCTTTCGCTCCACTTTTTCCGGAGGTCGCTCGAATTACCGAGGATCGCATGCAACAAAGAAATCTTAACAGGGTGATGCCTTTACCTGCGCCTTTCCCATCACATGCGCAACTTGACTATCTAATAATGGCGGAAATTATGCGAAAAACCACCGAGTGTAATCCAGGCAGTTCATTGGTAATTATAAGCGACAAAAATCGTCCGTTCTCTTTCTTCAGGAAGAATAAGAAAAAAAGTCGACTGGTTATTCCTCTTCTTTTCACAGCCCCTGCCTTTCACTCGACACTCGGAATTATTTATCAATGGTCGTTGGCGCGATAGCCGCGGAGAAAGAGGTTTCGTATTTTCGATTTGCTGTCGAGCAAAACAATGAGCTCGTAGCAATCTTAAATACGTAACAAAAACTATCACTTGTCGGTAACATTCATAACATGATGGTTTTAAATTTCCAATAAGTTCAAGTCAGTCGTCGAAATTCAAGTCCGAGTGAAAGTCGAGCTCAAGGACACGCGGCAGAGGTCGACCAACGTAGCAACGTTGTCGAAGACGCAAATTATGCTGTCACCCAGATCCGGAGGAAGCGCGTGGACGACGCTTGAGGAGCATCCGGTTTCATAATATGCAGTGTCCTGGCGCATGGCTCGTGCTGCGAAATAATTTAGCCGATGGATTCATGCAAAGAAGAAACTGTCCTTGCATTCAACCAAATTATTTTTATCAATTAAACATTATCATGTTCTGTCGTGTCGAAATAAATTTCACGGGCACTCCGCTATGTGACACGCGATATTGCGATATCGTATAAAATGAATTAACAGTGGAAAAAAATTTTGAAATAAATCATCTGGACAAGTTAATACACTCTACAAGTTTGATAGCAAACAATTTTTTATCAAAACAAACGAAATTAAAAAGATACAAGTAATAGTAAATATAAGAACTAGTATAAGTTAATACACTCTACAAGTTTGATAGCAAACAATTTTTTATCAAAACAAACGAAATTAAAAAGATACAAGTAATAGTAAATATAAGAACTAGTAGAGAGTAGTTGAACATAATCCATAGTTTCGTAGTACTCCAAACCGACTTCATCAAAAAAAAGTTTTAAACAAAAAACTTTGAAAATTTACATGTAGAGAGTAGTTGAACATAATCCATAGTTTCGTAGTACTCCAAACCGACTTCATCAAAAAAAAGTTTTAAACAAAAAACTTTGAAAATTTACAGCAAAAAAGGCTTGTACAGTTTATTTGTTACAATCAGCTGAGAAATCTATTCTCAAAGAATAGTTAAAACTATAGGCTAAGACTAAAATATCCGACGCGAGTAAGCGTTCGTTAATCAATTGGATATCGCTTTTTAAGTGCAAGAAATCATAATGAGATTGAGTGAGAGAGAAGAGAGATGTTATCTGAATGTTATCCTTGAACGATTGGCCTTTCTCTCCGTTGTGAGGACTTTCGACACGAGACAATATTTTCTACGCAGGCAAATGTAGAGTATATATGTATATAAAAGAAAACTAATGACACCTGAGCCGCGTTTCCCACGACTGATCCAGTCGTCGTTCTGTGTCCCAACGAAATATTCACACGAGTCAAACTGGCCAGTAGTCTATAATCGCAATTTTATCTCGAGCTCTTCACTGCCTCAGGATTCTACTTGACTGATGCGCGTATACTCGAGCGAGAGTCAAAATAATCACGTGATGCACAACATCAAGACGGATTATTTCTCGTCAAAGCTCCGTATACACCGCAGCAAACGCCCTCGAGCACTATACTCTGACTAAAGAAGCATGCTTTTGCTCGGAAGCACCAAAGGCACACTGCGATATCCCAAGCAAAGCGTGCGAACGCCGGTTATTGTTGTGCGTCCGAGCAGTAAACACGGGCTTTGGCCTCGCACGTACGCTCGCCTATGAATCTTTTTTCTCCTTTCATATTTCTCGCGTCTTCAATAAATTGCCGGACACATCTAATCGCATAAAATTACATTGTAATATAGTATTCTCAAATGTTGCTAAGAGAAAAGAATTTAGAAAATTTTAAATTAAAAAAAAAAACTAATAAATCTTAAACGATTCATGTTCCTTTGGTATATTTTTGAAAAATTTACAATAAGAATTGAATTCTTGATTGTAGAAAAAAATTTCTAGTAACCATCAAATTATGAACAACTTTCATTTCTAGTTATTTTTCATGGAAGTTATTTTATACATGTTAGGCTATAACACTTACTTTACAATACTAATAAACATCGGAGAAAATTAATATATATTGCGGCCATGAAATGACTTTAAATGTCGATTTTTGCATAATATATATAATATTAAATACTTTAACTCGTCATTTAAAAAGTAGAAAGTATGATAAAAAATTCAGAAAATTGAATCTATTCTATTTCATTTAGAAAAAATAAATTTTTTTTTTAATCTCATCTTCATCAGTAAAATTTGTTATCTATGTAGCATATAAAATATATTTTCGAGATATTTGACAATTTTTAATCCGATCCTGATGCAGATAGGCCAAGATATCCAACCGGTCTAACGATCATTTTCGTGCCGCCGAATTTCCTAATAACTCTTCTCTAACTCCGATGAATTTTGGTGCAATTTTTTATCCTTTTTTGTTTTAAAAAATTTTCTTCAGAACTCATTCCCCCCGTTTTTCAACAAAACCAATCGTTATAGATCTTTTCATGCTTAAATTTGTATTAAAAAACTATATAGTTTCTTAAAATGTATATATATATATATACATTGAAAATATTAGGAAAAAAATGTATCGAGAAAAATTATCCATGATATCCTCTATTTGAAATATCTATTTGATTAAGTACCAAAAGTAACTTAACATACGACGGGAAAAAATTTGTTGCGAGAATTGCAAATTTTTTGTTAAAATGGCAGAAAATTTCCATTTACAGCAAATCTATTTGCTGGTTGAGATAGAAAAAACAAAATCAGTGTAGAAACAGCGAAAAATATATACGTTAATTCGACTATTGTTAATTTTTGAAATACATTTTGAAACGATAAAAATGAAATTAATAATTTGCTAAATCTACAAAAGTTTTACAGTATACTTACAAATTTCGTTGCTTAAATTTTAACGTAAAATTAGTAAATGAATTTTGTGATCCCTACAAAGAATTTTTTTCTCTGTGCAAAATTTTTTAAAAAAGTCGATATTCATTTTTTTATATTGGGTATAGAAAATTTGTATAATCAAATTTTTCTAATTCTTGTTCAAGACAATTTTTTCCCCAGGATGAATAAAATGATCAACATACGTTAAGGGCGGGGGGGGGGGGG
>MVJL01000689.1:0-11264 GCA_002156465.1 Macrocentrus cingulum | reverse complement strand
CGAATAAACATTGCAAAAATTGTTTATTTGCAAATATCTCGAGAACGGTTGGAGCTAGAGCATTTTTGAGGGCATTTTTGGCAGGGTTGAGCTATCACCTCAGGGATGTCGGTAACTTTTTATCTTTCCGTAGAGCCATATCGTCCGCCCCCCTAAAGTTATAAACAAAAACGTTATTGGGTTGAGCTATCACCTCAGGGATGTCGGTAACTTTTTATCTTTCCGTAGAGCCATATCGTCCGCCCCCCTAAAGTTATAAACAAAAACGTTATTCTGGCTACGGATGAAGAGCCACAGAAAAGTTTACTCAACATAATTTGTAGGAAATTCAATTCTCAATAATTTATAAAGAATAATATTTTTCGATATCTCCTTTATTTCGCGAGATATTGCGGAAAAACTAAAACAGCCAAAAATCGAGAAAAACCAGTGGTACCACTGTCGCAGTTAATCCTCTGGACCATTCTCTTATGTGTTTTATGTAGAATATAATACTCACCAATTTATAACCTATGCAAAAATTTGCTTATACGAAACTGCAGCGAGGTCATCTAGAAAACTAATTTATTTAAACAATTTTCACAATCTTACATTAATGTATCTAAAAATATAAATTGTAATTAAATTTAAAGCCCTAAAAATTAATTAACAAGCCTATTACAAAGTATTGTCATTGATAAAGTGCCATTATAGTGAAGTCTATGGACAATAATTATATTTGTGCTTTCTATTGTTCGTGTTTTAGAAATTTTTCGAGAGCAGATTTAATACCAGGCCATATTTCATCAGTTCGATTACCCTGAAAATCGCGTAAAAATCCGAGTTTTCTGTAATACTCAATAACTGGCTCAGTTTGCGAGGTGTATTCGCGAAGTCTCTTAGCCACAACTTGCGGTTGATCATCAATCCTCTGGCTCAGAGGTTCACCAGTGACATCGTCCTTCCCCTAAAAATTCAGACACATTAGTTGGACATCTTCAATCATGGTATTCACTGCAATCATTGATTTACCGGCACTTTAGGGTCATTAAAACCAATATTGTACACTCGACCACTCGGCAAATGAACCCATCGGTTCTTCACCCTTCCTATTATTACATCATGAGGTACAATGAGATTTAAAACTAAATTCACCGGATGAAGCGACTGCAATTTTTCTGCTTGAACGCGTGTTCTTGGAAATCCTAGTAAGTTTAAGAATTATTATTATTATTATTTTGGAATAATTAAGTTAGTTAATTAAAATTTCTCACCATCGAGTAAATAATTCTTGTTAGATACAGCTTCGATTTCATGATTCACCAGGGCGATCATTGTATTGTCAGGCACGAGACTCCCCTCATTTAAATATTTCTTCACTTCCTCTCCCACATCTGCAAATTAATACTCAGTTATTATTGGCTTTACAATTTTTCGATCAGCATTGGCATTATAAATAGTGACATGATAGTCTAATGATTATATTATACGTACGGGTATTACGCGCCACGTGATCCCTCAGTTTATCGCCAGTGGATATGTGCATAACCCCAAATGATTTGACAATCCTCGCTGAAATAGTTCCTTTGCCAGATCCTGGTGCTCCCAAAATGACAGCCCTCAAGGCCGCGGCCTTGGCTTGACACACGTTGACCATTGATGAGCACTGTTTCAATTTATTTGCGATGACTAGGCCGTCTGATGCGTCGACGTCTTGCACCAGTCTGTAAAAAGTAACAACAACACAATAATCACAATACTGTATTTAATTTTTTGACGCAGCAAATTCATCACGTTTGTGTGTACTCCCTCTTGACCGGGTCAGACGAGGGGAACAGCAGTCAATGGTCGTTTAACGCGCCCAAGCTTGTCCTCACGGACATTGGCGAAATATATACGACTTTCTAGTCGGCTTGCCAAGTTTTTAACCTTCGCCCCGGCAGATAATCGCGCGGCAGACGGTTGATAAAGATGAGAATGTGAGTTTTTTTTTTCATTAATAAACCCAGTAAAATGTAAATGAATAGCAGTTTAAATTATGAAGATTTTTATTGACAAAGTAGCGCTTTATTTGTATGAAAATGTAATACAACATTAGGGCCTGGGCTTGGAATTTGCATAAAGGCTGGTATTACCACACTTTTGATATATAAAATAATTGTTTTGCCTTTGACAATGACTATCATAAGATTCTCGGCTAATGTTTTTTTTTCTTTTCTGTCATTCCATTATTTTTTACTAGCTATACACAAGATTGTGATCAATTCTTTGTATTTTCTAAAATATGCATTTATTTAGTATAAACCCTGGATAACTTAGTTATTGAATATGATTTATGTCGGATTCTCCGTTTGTATTAATAATTATTGTTTGATTCAAACCCCGCGCAGATGAGTTCGATTTTTTATTTCAGAATTTGGCCCCCGCCCGATATCTTTTTTTTTTATCCTCAAAACAGAAGAGGATTTAAATGAATTATCATACTCATTTCAATCATTTCGACAATTGAAACTTGTGGAATTAAAGAAAATTGTTTCAAATGACTATTTATAATTGATATATCATATGTTTGTAAATGCGCCCGATATTGCTTGAGTTTGAGCGCAATATTCAAAAGAAATCTAATACTTTACTTCTTAATTAATTACTCTATCTCAACAAAAAAAAATGTAAATTTATCAAATTCTTTACTTTAATAGCAAAATTACCAATAGCGTGTAGAAAAATATTTTTTTTTTTTTCGTTTTTCAATCGTGTAATATTATATAAAAGCCTGAATGATCAAATTATACGAAATGATTGATTCAAAAATGGATAAAAAACATGGACCGAATTGAAAAAAAATGTTTTTTTTTCTTAAAAAGAATGAAATTATTTTCGTCATTTCTGAAAAAATCTACTTAAAAAAAAAATTACCTCGTTTTTTCTTTATCTTCTAACTGGTGAAAAAGATACTTAAAAAAATTGCTATCAAGCTCAAAATTAATTTTATCGAAAAAAAAAAAAATTGTTTGCATTTAGGGCAAATGTTTTTTAACGAATTACAAAAAATTCTAATGTAATGACACAGTAAACAATGGGCGAATTATTATGATATTTAACTTGTGTTACCAAAGTTCACCATCTTTTTCTTTAGCCGGTACTTCAATTACTCGAGGTTTATCAATTATTCTCGCGGTACGATTACCCTTCTCAACAATACCGATAATCCAGGCCTGATAGCCCTCTTGTTTCTCGATGTCTTTGCAGTAAGCTGCGGCTTGTTCGCGTGGCAAACAAATCAGTAATCCACCGCTAGTTTCGGCTGAATGTCCTTGCAACAGTTGGAACATATTTCCACAAGCCTTTGCTACAGCGGCCATTTTTGAAATCACCGGTAAATTGTGAATGACAAAAGAAACTTCATTTTTCTGGTGCTTGGCAAGATTTTGCGCGTGTCCAAGCAGCCCAAATCCTGTGACATCAGTCGCTCCGTGCGCATTGTACTTGTGCATCAGTCGTGCAGCTAAAAAAATTCATAAAATGAGAAAAAAATGTCTTTTTAGTGTCTCAATAAAATCGTTTGCCATGGGCATAAACAATTACCTATTCTATTAAGCCTGGCCATGCTGTCCATTGCACGTTGGTAGGCTTTTCGAACATCATCCTCACTCACGACGAGTTTAATTCTATTCCAACGGTCTGGCTGGTCGAGCCATTGATGAGCATTTACTGCGACTTGAGTTCCCAGAGGTTTCGTTAACACGAGAACATCACCAACGACTGCATTATCGGGCCTAAATAGTAAAATCACCATAAAAAACATCACTTAGCGACAATCAATCTAAATAGACATAAATTCTATTTATAAATAGCTATGAAAAATTAATCTGTCGGCAATTATCTGGTAAGAGAGAGTTTCGTCATAAAAAACTTCTTGAATTTAGTTAATTGTCATGATAATTTTCCTGTTTTTCTTTAGAATACTTCATGCAGAAAATATCCTACTGTATTAACAGGATTATTTTATAAATAGCATAAAATCCTGCATACACAATGTACTCGTTGGGCTGACAAACTGTTGAAGCAACCCCGCCAATGGTGCACCAGGGGTTTACAACGGTTTGTCCACCTGTAACCGAGGTGCCGGCTTCTAATGCAGAATCCTTGAAGCCTCGCATGATTAATGGCACTACGACGTCCCGCTCCTTTTCCGTCATTTTTGTACTCACTCCCAGCAGCATGAGCATGTTGTCTGCCTCGGTAACTCCCATTGCATACAAATCGCTGAGAACGTTTGCACAAGCGATTTTTCCTAGATCAAACGATGTAGAACACTTGTTCGAAATTTTAATGGTTATTTTGATTAAATTTAAGGTTTACCCATCATATACGGATCATCTACTAGGGGATAGAAAAAATCTGTTGTCTGCACCAAGCTCAGTCCACCGTGTCTCAGCGGAGTTACGGAGGAATCCATGCCAATGCCTGAAAAAAAAAAATTAATTAAAATGATTGTTTAAAGCTTTTATTGAGTTGGCGGGTTTTTTTTTCTTTGATAGTTAATTTCCGATGTGGTTGAGAACCTTTAGGCGGGCGCCAACGTGGCAGCCATATTTATTTAGTGACGGCATTTAGAAATAACGTGCCCAGCACCACACGAATACACGATGCATGCGAAATTATGGTACTCTGATGTCTGCGCGTCGACAATGGCGTCGCCTTCTTGTCGTAGAATTATTAATCGGTTTTTTTTTTCAATAGAAATCAATTGTTCCTGTGATAATTGAGGGGAAATTGTCGGCTGCAAATGACAGGATGTGCATATTAAAAGGCATTACATCCCGAAATTAAGATGCCGCTATTATTGAAAAAGCCGGTGTTGAATGTAAGGATGTAAGAATACAAAATAGAGAAATAAAACTTACCAATTCGTGGAACAGCCATGTGCATAAAGTGAGCATGTTCATGATCCTGGGCGCTACCATCGTCGGCTTGCAGTCCCTCGAGAAGTTTACCAAGAACTTCTTGAGGGACTTTACACCCTCATCCTTTTAAATCGGCAAACCGCGTGAGACGGAAGGTTGCGTCCAGGTCATGTGCCACGGGATCAAATGGCCTCCGCAAGGCGAGGGCATTTGGATTTCCACCAAGTTCTAGTTGCTGAACAGATAATCCGTCCTGACCCACCGCAGTACCCTGCAGATCAGCCATCTTCGTTCTCTAGATTGAACAAAAAACACGCGCTCGAGATGAAACTATAGGAATCACAGTAGAGACAAGTGCCCGCGGAAACACGAGGCCAACGCTTCTCCAATTTTTCAGTTGTCCACGTTACAGCCCTGCTCCATTTCCACTCTATCCTTCCTCGTCACTCACCTTAATCGTGATATTTCCCTCTCACTTTCACTGAAAGCAAATGTACGACTTCCTCCGCCACTGAAGGGTTCTCACTCAACCTGTCGATCTCTCAGATGCTTTACGACGAAAAACACTGCGATATATCGGTGAACAGGCAGCCACTGAGACTGTTACCGCGGACAGAAAAGCACCCACGGGCGTCGAGCAAGCGGGATCAACGGCGAATGCAAAATGGAGATTGGAGAATGCGATGATGCTCAACAACAACGAGACGCGAATGGCTTTCGAGTCGTTCTATATCTATACTATGTTGAATCGTCGACTGGAGTACCAAACTTTTCTGTTTGGCGGCAGCAGGGTTGTTTGCGGGAAATTTCAAATTACGTTGAGGAAATGGTTAAATAAAAAAATGACTAAGCATTGTAATATTATAATTTAATACGTTAAATTACGTGGAAATGAAAAATTTTGCAGTCTTTTTCTGTATTCTATTTCTCTAAATTTACTGCTTTCTTTGATCAAAAGGGTTGTTGTTATTCTTATCATATTTTCCATTATGCATCGGCGTTGGTAATGTAGTGAGTTAGTTTGCCGAGCTTAGCGGAAAAAGGAACCTTTTTAGTTGGATATCTTTTTTATATATGGGGTGGGGTGGTATCGGCGGTGGTGGTGCTCGTCTTTTATCATGTTATTATCAAATCAACTGGAACTGGTATTATTCTTTAGTGAGAATTCCACGGAGGACACACGAAAAATATGGCTCTTCTTTCAAGGACAACTTGCAGCGAGGTCTGTAATATTTAATCCATCAAACTCACACATAAACAAAATCGAACTGATGAGCCACATTTTATTAAACTATATATTTTTTCATATAATTAAGATAGCCCAGTTAAATTTGCTGTAAAATAATGGAATATTTCCAACGACTTATCTGAATTGAATGTAATTTAATATTGATATATGTAAATTTATAAAATTGTCGATTTACTTATGTTACTTATGTTCATTTAGTCAAGATATTGTGGAATGGTATTAATTCGTTATCACTCCAGTATCGTCGTCCTCTCAACTACACATAAAAACTCTCAATCACTAAATTAAATGATTGCATAATTAAATTAAATAAAGCCTCTCTGATATTCTTCTTTAGTTCTGAACTACTTACTACCATTTTATTGCAGTAATATTTATAGAATCATCTCTACTCTAAGTTATGAATCATAATAATCAACTGGTTATTTATTTCAGATGCGTCTTGTTAAAAGATCTCTTAGCAGTGCAGTTCCCACCGTAAAAATGTACATAAATGGCCAATTTGTAGGTAATAATTCAATCATTTCTAATAACTAATAAACATTCAAAGAAAATATAAACCATCAAATGTTATTTATAGATTCAAAAAGTACGGAATTTACTGATGTACACGATCCAGCGACAAATGTATTGCTATGTCGTACACCAAAATCAACAAAAGCTGAGATGGAAAGTGCTGTCGAAAGTGCAAGAAATGCTTATCAAAAATGGATAAATACCAGTGTTTTAACTAGACAAACACTCATGCTAAAATATCAAGCTTTAATTCGCGAACATTCTGTAAGAATTTGCACCATTAAATCTTATGAATGTCAACAGAAATTTCTACAATATATATTTGACATTTCAGAAAGAAATTGCTGCGAATATTGTTAAAGAAAATGGAAAAACAATGGCTGACGCTGAAGGAGATGTTTTGCGTGGCCTCCGTGAGTAATAGTTATTCAAAATAATTTTTACTACTACAGAAAATAATACGCTACATATTTTTAGAGGTTGTCGACGCTTGCACGGCCATTCCCACCCTTCAAATGGGTGAATCGACACCAAATGTCGCCACAGACATGGACATAATATCCTACAAAGTTCCCCTGGGAATCACAGCATCGATTTGTCCTTTCAACTTTCCGGCAATGATTCCGCTTTGGTCTTTCCCCATTACAGTTGCCTGCGGCAACGCCGCGATTCTAAAGCCGTCTGAACGAGTCCCAGGTGCATCAATGATCCTCGCAGATCTGTTTACCAAGGCCGGCGCACCACCAGGGCTCTTAAATGTCATCCACGGTCAGCACGCTGCTGTAGATTTTATTTGCGAACACCCTGAAATCAAGGCCGTCTCCTTCGTGGGCTCTGACCCGGCTGGAAAGCACATTTACAAGCAGAGCAGTGCCTACGGCAAGCGTGTGCAGTGCAACATGGCGGCTAAAAACCACTGCGTCGTGATGCCAGATGCAAACAAGAATAAAACAATTTCCCAAATAGCTGGAGCGGCTTTTGGAGCTGCTGGACAACGCTGCATGGCTCTGTCAGTGGCTGTGTTTGTTGGAAGGGCCAAAGACTGGATTCCAGACTTGGTTCAGGCTGCTAAAGCTCTAAAAGTTAATGCAGGACACGTGCCTGACGCCGATTTAGGTCCAGTTATTTCGCCGCAGTCAAAGCAACGAATTCACCAACTCGTAGAGTCCGGAGTGAAGGATGGCGCCAAGTTGGAACTCGATGGACGAGGAATAGTCGTTGCTGGATATGAAAATGGCAATTTTGTGGGGCCTACAATACTCTCAGGAGTTCAGGTAATTTTATTCAGCATTTTAAGAGCTTTTAAAATAATATTTACATATATATCTACTTGAGTTTCACCTCAAAGACCTTTTTAATTCATGTAAATGACTGTTTTAGCAACACATGAAGTGCTACACCGAAGAAGTCTTTGGACCAGTGCTTGAGTGCATGTTTGTCAGTAGCCTTGACGAGGCAATCCATTTAATTAACAAGAGCCCTTATGGAAACGGCACTGCTGTCTTTACGACTAATGGCGCCACAGCGCGTAGCTTTGTCAATAGAATTGAAGCTGGACAAGTTGGTGTGAATGTGCCCATTCCTGTGCCTCTGCCTATGTTTAGTTTCACTGGAAACAAAGGATCATTCCTTGGCGACAATCATTTTTATGGAAAATACGTAAGTTAAACTAAAAATCGATGCAAATATTGATAAACTCGAGTATTCCTTACTGAATTTAATTATTTAGGGAATTAATTTCCACACCCAAACCAAGACGATTACTCAACTCTGGAGATCTGGCGACGTGACGGATATCACTTCATCAACGGCAATGCCTACAATGCAATAAAGCTACTAATTGAAACGATAAATTATACCCACTGGCGTCAGCATCAAACACTCAGGAAATCTATTCAGTCTTCCCATCAATTCATATCTATATATTTTTATATTATCGATGACTAATATATAGTTCTTGTCAAATACGAAGGTTCTGATTTTATTTTTATTTTTTTATTGTGGAAAATTTAGAAAAAAGAACGTTTGAACTTTAGTGGTGTGAAATAAAGGCGCAAGCGCGCTCGATTTTACTTTACACCCTGTTTGTGTGACATTTAATAGAACGCATCTGCGCTCTTGTCCCTTGAAAATATCCTGCTCACAGGCTTGATCTCAGGCTTCCTACCCGGATCTACGACGCGCTACAGGCAGACTAGTCTCACTCGTAACCGAAACAATTTAGTACGATTAAATCATATTTCTTTCTGAAGCTGTTTAATTTCGTGAGTATTCTACAAACTAATATTCTAACGCGATAAATGTTGACAAATTCTATGTGAATTTAGTGATAAAATTAAATTATTTCATTTAATAATTACCTATTTAATGAAATAATACAGTTAATTAAATGTTTTGATAATGAATTTCAGTGTTAAATTGTAAGATGATTCTTTGGAGGTAATTTAATGTGTTTGCGTTTAATCGATCAGATTGTTTTTTGTAGCAGAAATGTATAAGACAGTTCGGAAAGGCGATGCAAGCTTGCAGTACATGATCCTCCCTCAAAGCGACCAATTCAATAGCAATGGACCATCGCCATCGCCGCCACCACCACCACGTGAAACATGCCATATGATCCTTTACAAGCTCGTAATTGCCGTAGTGGTCGTTGCCATCTGTGTTTGCGGCATTGTGGCTTTTATGACAACTGTTTACGTGACCCGCAGCAACCACGATCCTTTCTATGTCATTGCAATGAGCAGAAATGGCAATCCTAACAACGCGTCAAGACTAAATGAGTCTGATTCGACTCGTGGAATTGATTCTTCTCTAAAATTATTAAACGAACCCAGGAATTTAACTAGAGTTGATTTGGAAGACAGTGTGGTATCTGAAACAACAGAAATTCTCGTCACAAAGACCTTGGAAAGCCTGTTAACACGAGAAATTGAGGATACGACGACTCTTGAAAATTTTTCAAGTCCAGGTACGAATTTAACAAACTTCTACGCTTTAATTTTTTACTAACCACATTTTAAAATTTGTTTCTAGAGAATAATCTCGTAGTGACTGATGCACAGGCTAGCTCAGTGATTCCAGAGGATTTTTTTCCTCCCGAGGACTCGGAATCACCCGTAATTTTGATCGCCACCACCAATGATGTTCCCCCGACTTCAACCGAAAATCAACAGCCGTCGAGCGAGTTTTCGCCGACCTCGGCGAGTTCTCCGGGTCTTTTTAAGAAGGCAAAAATGCCGAGAGTGACCCTGAAACTGCGAGAAAACGAGACCATACCCCAGATGTACATGAAAGCCGGTATCGCGACGTACAAGAAAGGCAACATCACAACCAGTGTTTTGGCTCATGGCTTGAGCTTGGAAGGATTGATATTTAAGACTCCCCAGGGTACGATCAAGCCCTGGAACGCCAAGTGGTCCTTTGTGGATAATTCGTCGCCCTATGCTCAGTGGAAGGTAATTATTAATATTCAGAGTTCGCTCTAACGCGTATTACCCGGGCTATTCACATTTTAGCTTCATTAGTATTCTTGTTAAAAGTCACTTTTAAACTGTACCAACCGACACGGCAAAAAGTTTAACGGCTGTTTTCAATATTGATTGGTATACCAGGGAGAAACTCGCAACACGAGAGTTACTTCGATCGATAAGTATACACTCGAGCGTGTTCGTCAAAGTAAAAGCATTTCATTGTGGCTTGCTATCTTTTTCCTTGATCGTTTATCACTCTTACATGTCAGGGCAATGCAATACCGTAGATTGGAGGTGATAGATTGCTTTTTTTCATTTCTCAGACTTACAGCGACGTTCGCGAGCAGATTTTCGCTGTTCTCGTCACCCTCATGGCTGTCTCTGTCGTTATCTTCTGCGTGCTGACCTTAGCACAACTCAAGGCCTCGCGTCGGCGATGGCACAATGTCGAGGAACCTCCTCTAACTGGAAGGGATAAGGAGGAACAAGAGGACAGATCAAAGCTCCTAGATTCACAGAATAAAGACAGCGATGATAAAGAATAATTTTTAACTGGGTATTTAAAAATTTTCATAATTCAATTTTTGTCTTTTAACGATACTTAAAAATTTGAACACATGAAAAAATCAACAGTGAGAAGTACTTAAAGCCATTTTATGTGGAAAATATGAGGCCTAGAATTTTTTAACGAAGCTTTTTTTTGTTTTCTTCTTTTTTTTTTTTACGAGAAAAATTTGTATAAATGAGAATTTTATACAAATGATATTTTTTTTTTCGTGATATGATGATTTTTTTGTGATTAAATATATCTAATTAAAGACGTGTTAAACTATGGGAAATTTATTTGGACTATCAATGATTGAAAATGCGGTTAATTGACGCGACTATTTATTATCTTATCCATTGTGTGTAGATTCGCGTGATTGCTGCGCGATCAGAGGCCAAGGCGTGACGTGAATGTTGTCGGGAGAGGCGTGTCTGGCGCGAACAAAAAATAAGAAAACAAGTCAATGAACTCGTTTACAAGTTCTTATAAAATGTGCAATCTGTACCCAAGATATTTGGCCGCAAAATCTATAGATCAGCTAATTACTTAATAATTATTAATCGTGGAATCGAACATTTATGCATATCGAAAAAAAA
>MVJL01000683.1:0-13070 GCA_002156465.1 Macrocentrus cingulum | reverse complement strand
TTTTTTTTTTTTTTTTTCTTACACTAAGAAGATAAATACATGTTTTAATTTTTTTTTATAGTACAAAAAGAAAGGTATGCAAATAGAATCATTGACGGAGAAGTCTAGAAATATTTTCGCAAATTGAATTGAATTGCGTTTAAAAAATTTTCTTTAATTCCTATGTGTTGTGTTTTTTTTTTATATATATATATCCATTTCAACTACTTAATTTATGAAGAATTTTCATCGTTTGTTCCCACTTTGGGCCGCGCGATAGCAACAGTTTTACAAGACATTTTATATATCTAACCTGCTTCGCTGTCGCTTGAATCACTGGAACTCGAGGATAGAGAACTACTGCTGGAGTCACTGTCACTGCTACTGCTACTTGACGCTGATAGTCGTGAAGGACCGCTAGCTCCACCAGTGCCAACTACATCTACGGACTTACTACTGTCCTCTGTAAAAATAAATACAAAAAAAAAACGTTAAATTAAAAAATTTTACTGCTTGAATGGAAATTTAAAAATTTCCATAATTTTTGTTGTTTTTTTCCCCGATAATTTGTTAACTAAACGAAATAAGAAAAAATGTTATTCAATTAAAAATATTGAAATTTTAATTACCAACAAAAAATATAGAATAAATTTTTTTTTGTATTTTATCTCATTTACGAAATATTTTGAAAAATAAAAATTTTGTAAAACTGATAATATCTTAAATACTGAGAAACATACAAAAAAATTTTATTAAACATTAAAATAGAACTTTAATTGACACATTATTCGTTTTGAAGTCATAAAAATTTTTAATTTTATCTTTTTCTAAAATTTGTTCGTCACTTTTGAGAAGTGTTAAATTGTTAAAGGCTATGAAAATTACTATAAAATATATTAAACAATAAAACTTTATCAATTTTAATACATAATAAATCTTGTTATTAATTTAAAAAAAACAGTAATAAAACATTTTTTTTAAGTATAAAATAATAATTTACCTTTTTTAGGAGCTTTTTTCGAATTGCTAAGTGCCCCAGTGACATCTTGCAATCTTTTTTCGAGCTGTTGCTTTCGTTCAGCCATTGCTTCGTCCTTGGATTTGCCACTAGGTTTTTTATCTGTAAAAATACATTTAAAAAATCAATCAATAATCCTCCTTTCAATAAATTTTTGATAAAAAAAATATATTTTTACCCTATAGAATTATTTGAAAAATCTTCTGAATAGCCTTAAATCATTTAAAATCATATAAAAAAATTAACTTACGTATTTTTTTCCTCAAGCATGACGCAACATAGCTCTCAAGTTCTCGTAGCGTAGATGGTTTGAGTGTTTCAAAGTCAATTTCAATCTCATCAGGATTCGAATCCCTCAAAGAAGGTTCCCTCGATTGTATAATATGAACAACACGTCCTAATTTGTCACCTAAAAACAAACAAACAAACAAATTAACAAAAAAAAACTCAATTCATAGCATAAAAAAGTACATTTATCGTCAACATACCTGGTAATTTGTTGATATCCAAGCTGAGCTGTCGCTTTTCATCGTAGGACATAGGTTTAGCATTGTCCTCATCCTCAGAATCAAATGGAATAGGCGGTGGTTCATTAACAGACTTAGTTTTTTTATTTCCCGCCGAGCGATTGGTAGTTTTTGGTCGTTTAACCGCCGAATTGGGAGCAGCCGCTTTTCCGGGGCCTCTACTCTTGCCTTTGGGCTTGACACCAGCCGCAGCGACAGCAGCAACAGCACCAGGATGTGTTTTATTCGGGCCAACAGCCAAACCCGGATGATGATCACCTGGCAAGCCCATTCCCATGCCTACAGCCATGTTGGGCATCTTCAAATCACCTCCACCCATAGCTACCGAGGCTATACTCGCTCCAACACTGTCCGATGCCGTGGGAATACCTACACTAGGCTTCATCAGCTCCTTCATGGCACCACTGTGACTGCCTACCATGCCAGGATTTTTGTTGTTCATCGGCTTGGGCTTGGATTTCTCCTTGGGCTTCTTTGTTTTCTTTTTCCCACTCTCCTCTACGAGTTTTTTCATCTTTTCCTGCATGGCCTTGAGCTCTTGCTGCAACGTCAGGAGCTTTTGAGTACGTTCCTCCTCAGAGTCCTCGCTCTCTGATGAAGATTCTGATCCTGAACTGCTGCCACTACTACTGCTACCCTTCATTGCCACCATACTGCCCATTGGCTCGTCGGGAATCTTGGCATATCGAACCTCAAATACATCCTGCAACTTTCGTGCCATTGCCACTACATCATGATCCGGTGGGTTGTACTTGTAGCAATTTGTAAATATAAGTCGAACGTCATTTGCAAATTCTTGCGCTGTTTTGTATTCTCGTGCATCCATTTTCGTCTTCACCGTTCCGAGATCCATAGGTTTTTTTATTATGTCATGATAATCGTGCAAACCGAGTAATTCAGCATCTACAGGTTTGTAAAATGGCCACGCATATCCCGAATGTTTTTTGGAAAATAATTCTTTTAAAATCTCGTTGCATGACTTTAATGCTTCGGATAATTTCTCCTTTGATTTACCGCCGACGTGTTGAGGCTGTGAAGAAAAATTCGGTTTTCTATAGATTTTTATAAATTAAGACGGAAATTAATCGTAATATCTGACAAAAACTTGAAAATGTTGTTTTATAAAAGCAAATCTGGTGAGATTTAATTTTTTTTCTATCTTGTAAGATTGGTTTTAATTTCATGACAGATTTTTGATCGTTTTTTTTTTCTAATTTTTCAACGTTTTTCTCAGTTTTTTTTACCTATAATCCCCAAAATATTATTAAAAAACTAGATTAAGTAGGTGAAAACTGTTATAATGTTTTAAAATCCAGTTAAATTGAACTCACTACATCTAGTTAAACGTGAAAAACCATTAAAAATCTGTTTTTTTTACCCTTTATTACCCAATATCGACTCACTACTCTCGTCAATTAACGTTCCGAGCACCCTAACAAAACAAATATCCAACTTAAACTCATGATGAAAGCGCCAAAAAAATTCCCACTGATAAATTACCGTCTTTAAAAAACTTCTCTTTAAACCTTACACTCAATCATACAAGTAAATTATTAACTAAACATCCTACAAGCGGTAAAAACTTGTGATAATCACATAATAGACAAACAGATGGAAAATAGTGATGTGATAAATGTGAACTAGTACCTGTTGGGCCATGGCCCCGATGAGGGACAAGTTGGCTTGGTGGAATGGCACGAGGCCGTCTTCCGCTTGCCTCGATGGCTGAAACAGCCCCATCATCAATCCCTCTGTTAGTACTTTATTACAAATGACATGATAAAATAGCATGCTAATAGTCAAAGACAACCACAAACTGCCTAAACGTCTTAAAACACGCTTGAATATAAAAAAAAAAACTAAGCAAATCGTATGAAATGAATGAACAAACGCGTTAAAATTATGTTCACAAATAAAAATTCAAAATAGATATTTTGAAAGTGTAAGAAAAAATGTTTTACCTTTTTAATTTGTCGACCAGACTCTCGTCTTGTCGGGAGCTTGGGATTTTTCGTCTCCATAGCCTGGTAATGTGGATCAAATGAATTGGCCGTCGGCGTAGTCGTGTCGGCTTTTCTCTTCACGCCTTTTTTTACTTTGGCAGGCTGTGGAGGCGGCATAACAGCCGGCGCTACCGGAACCTGAGGCGCTACAGGAGCTGCCGCAGCCGCTTGAGGATCTATTGCAGGCTGGGCATGATAGCCGCTTGATGGAGGTACTACTTGTTGCGGCAGAGAATTGTGGGTGGCCATAGGTGCGACGCTTATACTCGTCGGCGGTACTATGGTGGTTGTATTGGTACTTCCTGGTACAGATACAGGCGCTTGAGTACCAATGGGCGGCAGTGTTAAAACTCCGGTTGTTCCGGCTGTTGTTGCCGATGGTGGCAGGTTATTTGGCAGACTCGATGTCACTGCTGTCGTGCCGGATGATGGCCGACCTCGACCAACACCCGTACCGCCAGAACTTACGCCTGACATCGGCCTCGCAACCTTTTTACCTTTTGGACCCTTGGGTGCCGCAGGTTCGAGCTCAACCTCTTCCCTTGGCATTTGGGAAATCTGCAAAAAAAAAAATAAATAACAACAGTGTTTAAAAAATATAGAAACCTTTCAAAAATTCAACTTTTCCATGGTTTTATACTTTCTTAAGGAAAAAAAAAAATCATCCTGTTGGATTTTGATATGTTTTTTAGTCAATTGCAGCAAGTTGTTCATAAAATACGTTTTTAATATTGCATCACTAATGCCAAGACAACAACAGAATATTATTTATGATATGTTAACGATTTTAAGTCAAGTTTCAAGTATAATTTACCTTTAGGATTAAAGTAAAAAAACAAGATAGTGAAATACATCTCGAGATTTAAGCTATTTAACATTAAATTATTTATCAAAAACAGTAAATAATTTTTTTTTTTTGCATGTTGTTTCTTTGTTTTAATGTATATAAAAGTAGGAAAAGTCTTCAATTTTTTTCTACTTGATACTATAGTCACTTTTTAGACCTTTCAAGTGACGATATCTCCCGAAAAATCAACTTACCCGGGTCATAAACAGCCTCTCCAACGCCTGTGCCATTACTACAACGTCTTCACCAGGTTTATTATAAATATAGCAATTACTGAACATTGAATGGAAGTCCTGAATGCATTCTCGTGCAGTCCAGTAGTACGTGTTCTCTAATCGCTTTTTTATAGTACCTAAATCCATTGGTTGAGTGATGATTTTATGATAATCCTGCGAGAATAAAAAACAAAAAATTAGTATAAAAATCCGAGATATCACGAAAAATTAGTACGAAAAATTCTACAATATCTCACCGGTAAATTCAATTTCCGTGCGTCTACCGGCTGTTGAAAGGGCCACGCAAACTGATGCTTCCATACCGGCTTCAGTACGCCTTTCAGCATGTACTGAAGCTGGTTAGTCACCCGACCAGGTCGAGTAGGTGGTGGTACCACAGGTGGCTGAACAATGCCGTTAACCGGCTCCAATCTGGGCTCATCGCGAGGTGGAGGTGTTCGTGAAGGTGCTGGCTGTCCGCCGGCAGCTCGTCCAGGTGTGCCCGACTGTGAAAAAAGAAAATAATAGACAATTACAAAAAAAAAATCATTAAGCAATAAATTTCACAAACAAAAAAGCACTACAAAATGTAAAAAAAAAAAAAAAAAGTTAGTCAAACAGTGGTACGCATAAAAAGCACAAAAAAAACACACACACACACACAATCCTCTGAAATAAAAAAAAATCAATCTAAAAAAAGCCTAATGGATAACAAGCCATCACCAGCAGCTGAAATAATTAAAAATCACTGCAATTAAAGCTGATGTGTTTCAGTGTAATTCTCACCTTCGGTATATTACACAGCCTTTCACGCTCCTCCACATCTAACTGCAATTTACAGAGATTTTTCATATTAACTATCATTATCCAAGAAACATAGTAACATAAAAGTATCAAAAACTCGACAATTCCCCTAAGAACTATGAATTTAACACCACTGTTTTATTTTCCAAAGATAATTTGTAATGTTTTTAGGTAAAAGCAACACTTACGGAGTTGTTTTGCGAGTTGGTGTCCACCTGCTGCATGTTGGCTTCAGTTCTACAATATATACAAGTTGAAATTAACTATTAGAATTGAAAATCCATGGACGCAATGGTTAATCTATTGATATTTTTCTTGATGTACACTTACCTATCAGACATAAGTGAAACATAAATGTTACTTCGCTGCTGGATGCTACGAAGTGTCGCCACAAAATGAGCTCTCAAGGATATATCTGATCATGGTAGCACAAAGTTTGCTTGACTGTCGATGCAGCAGTTGACAAACTGGGCTATTGGAGCTTACCCAAGAGGCAGATCAAACTTCAGACCATCAACCTGCTGGATTTGCCAATGACTCCGAACAGGATTTGAGATTCTACCAACAAAAAAATCCATCTTAACAAAATTTTTATAGGTTATGTTAAAAAAAAAAAAAAAAAAAGAAACATTTTTTTTCATCAACTAATCCCACATTTTTATTGACTCTCCCCAAAGATATCTTGATAATTAATCAATTATTATATAAAGCAATAAACCTGCATTGGAGGTGAAAAGTAGGCCACGAAGTAGGACCGAGGCGTAAAAAAAATGAGTTGAGAAAATCACACAGAAATATAGGGTGGTTGAAATTCGTGACGTATTGGTGGTGCACTGTGGCATTGAAATTCAGGGTCAGGCGATAAATAAACGAGGCGAATGATAAAATAAAGAAAATTGGTAAAAGATAACAAAAATGGAGGATGTGTGTTGGGTCGGGGAATTTTCGAGACCAGTTGGGAAACGAAATAAGGCGGCAAAGTAGGAGAGAGAGAGAGAGCGAGAGCAGAGGGAGGGTAAGGAGCAGCAGCAGCAGCAGCGAGAACACAGCAAACCCGCGCCTAGGCAGGCCAGTGGACCCATAGCTAATGTGTGGATACACAACAAACATTGAGCGATGTGTCGTATAACTAGCATCGTGCATCGTCAATTTTTCAGTTGGTTTTTTTTTGGCCGTGGCGAAGAGGCAGGCGGAGCATCGCGCAACTCGCTTAGCAGCTCGATTTGGCGTAGGTTTCATTCAACATGGCGGTGCGGCGACCGAGGAAAGAAAGCTGAGAATTCCATTGACTTTATTCACGGCATATTCGTTAAAAGTCTCTCGCATATAATGCTCAGGGGCTACCAGGATAGTTCATGATTCGTTTAGAAACGCCTGATAACCTACCTGGTCACTGGAAGAATGGCTTTCCACGTAATTTCCAACTGAAAACACTACCACTACGCCTCGAACACTCGCACTACGCTTTCTCTCTGATCGCCAGTCTGGTTGGTCGGCTGTGTTATGGCTGCCGCCGAGTGCCCCAATACTTCTCTCTCTTTCTCGTGTACACACTGTCACCTCACTCTATCTCTCTCGCTCTCCCGCACGAGCGCCACGATCGCACTTGGCATACGCCACTGATGGAACGCACTGGAAACTTTTTCACGATAAAAAATTAATTCACACACCTCTCATCCTGTTTGCAAGTTTTATCGCAATAAAACTTCCACATTACGCCAGGCCAGTGTGTTTAATTCTTCTTTTACAACTCCATCACGCTTTTCAATATATAAACTATCGCCGTACCCACAATGGCTACGCATTTCTTGCCCGACGACCAAATGGTTCAGTTCCACTGGTTCTCACGGGTGCACACACACACGGATTGTCTCTCTCCTTCCTTCCACGCTTCGGCCATGCGTCACGCTACCTCTGCCGCCAAAATTCTTTTACTATCAATTGCATTCTTTGCATGATTTCATTGTATTTAAATAAAAACAACGTGGATTATATATTTTTTTTTTATGTTTCAAAGCAGAAAATACTTTTTATGCAACTTTTTAGGACGTTTCGACACTTTTTTATACACACACTAGTCGAGAAATAAATTATCGAACCTGAAAACATCGACTAATGGAGGGTCGATATTTTTTGGTAGAAAATGGCGGGAGTTTATAAAAATTCGGGTTATAAAGTAAATTTTGTGTTAATTTCTGTTGTATTTAATGGCTAGTTAACACTGTACACGAGGTTTTTTTATGATAATTAACTTTAAAATATTTTTTTTTTTTTACATACAGTTAATACTTTTTGTTTAGCCATGGAAAATTTAATGAAAATTTCCCATCGTTCCGCGTCCACCATATAATACGTTCACAAACGGAATTTTTTTGTACAATTATAAATATGTTTATAAATAGAGGCACTGTTTTTTTTGATAAATAAATTTCATTTCAACGATGTTTGTTTTATAAATAGCATCGTGGAAATTCCTAAAATGCCATAGAAAAACGTGTGTGCTCAGTCCATGTTCCGTTTCCCTTCAGTCACCCACAATACACTCTGAAATATTGGCGCAAAATTGCACTTTATGTCCACTTAACTTTATACATATTATAGTCTCATATTTGTTTATATAAAAATATTTCTATAAATTAATGTATGTTTCAGATATAATACATTGATGATAACTACATATTTCAATAAATAAAATTCCATTGCAACGACACGTTTTGCCAAAGTCACAAGATGGCGGCGGTCCAATGAATAATCAATTTTGCACACATAGCGTCACATTAAATAATAACTATTTTTACACAATTCAATATAAAATAAATATTAGTATAATAACTTGTACAAAACACAATAAACAAAATAATCAAAATTTACAAGGTTATTTTAGCTATATTGATCAAGATTATAAAAATACGCGAGTCAAAAAGTGAAATAAAAAAATATATAGATAATTTCACAGAGCTGCATGTAATTCTAAAATTAATTACTGAAAATATTAAATATTTTTATCATAACTTTTCTTTCTTATTGACAATATTTTCACATAAGTCAAGTATAAAACCATAACTTGAAGGCAGCAAAAACATGACTGTTGTTGCTGTCGCCCTAACGAATGCTTGTGGCCAATAGGAAGGCAGCTGCTAAAGGCTGATCCTCACAGTGCGTGAGCGACACTTGCGCGCCAAATGACTTTTGAAAAAACATTCGAAAAAACTGTCAAAAATACAGCTAGAACAAAATGCGATCATGAAATACATATGTAATTATATTTTGCCATGATGATGATGATTTTATGAGTAAAGTGAGGGGTCGCAACAAAATATCCAACTAATCCAGTATCCGTAAGGTATGTTATAATAAATAAAATTACTCGACTAATCGCGTTCAGAGTCAGTACTTTATTTGTATTAGAAAACTTTTTTTCTATTCGAATTGTTTTTACATGAAGTGTGTGAAATTAGGATGATAAATCACTGATGTATGTGAAATCGGTGAATAATATCAACGATTTTGAGATAATCTAGTGCACTCAGATATGAACAAAATTATAAAATTTTCTTTACGTAGAAAGAGATTTTTTTGCTTGATGTCGCTGTAAAGGTGGAATAATCCACAGCATAATTCCACTAATAGCAATCATTGCTCCAGCAGTTAAAAATCCAGGATTATATGACGCTAAAACATCTCGTAATTTCCCTAAAACCAATTAATTCATAGTAAAAAGTATAAATAACGTGCTATTAAAACGAAGAAAATGTTTAAAAACCTGCAATTGGTGGTCCTGCCAATGACGCAACGCCTTGAAACAGTAAAAGTAGACCAAATGCATTTGTTAATCGATCTAAACCCAACAAATCCACTAAAATAACAGATGTAAGTCCAACATAAGCTCCAATTGTAAACCCAAAAGTACACGCATACACTACGAATGATACATATGACTGACAGAAGGTACTGAATACTGTAGCTGTAAAATTGAAACAAAATTAACGCATTCTCTTTTTCAGATTCATGTCTAAAATACTAAAAAAATCAACATACCAAGTCCACAAACTGTCAGACAGAGATTGTAGATTAAAAGTCGATTAATCCACGAGCGATCCGACACCCAGCCGAGAATAATACGACCAACCGAGTTGGCCACGCCGATAACACTGATTAAATTGCTGGGATCATGGATAGACGTGGATTTTTCCTCTGCTAATGGCTAGAAAAAACCAGTCTTTCTTTAAACTTTTTTTTACCTCAACGAGAAATGTTTTTTTTTTTTTTTTAAATACTTACAATCAAGTGTAAATAAGGAACGTTAAATCCGACACTTGTGCAAAAATTTGAGACGACAAAAACAAAGAAAATTGGATTGAGCAGTAGACTAAGATCGAGCATTTGTTTGAGTAATGTCTTAGTTTCTCGATTACAACAAATACACTCATCTGACGGAGCTTCCTCAAGTTGAATCTCATTCGGCAAACTTCTTTGTGACCCACGAACAAGTTTTCGCGTAAATTCATTCTCATGACTTTTTAACGATGTCCTAAAAATCCGTTAAACTGAGTTTAAAACAACTGAAAATACAATAATAATAAAAAATACATACTAACGTTCTTTGTAGAGTGACGTTTTCCACACTTCTTTGATAAAAAATGTCCATTTTATTCATAATACCAGTTCCAAGTGATCGATAGTGATTGTTGCGTGAGAAATGATGATGATTTAGTACTGGATGGCTCAATGTTACTCTCATAATTGCATCAGAATTGCCATCTTTGTTGGAAAATAGATTTTCTGTGTGATTAACATTTGTAACACTCTGTGGCCGCTCAAATCCATTTATTTTCGTGCTTTGCGACACACAAACACTGTCTGAGGGAGTGGACATAACCTGTAATAATTCAAATTTTTCGATTAAACGAAAGAATCGCTGTCAAAAAAATGTGATATTTACCTGCAGCAGAATGTCTTTTCGCTTGGCAACCGGTTCAATTGGTCGAAATAGCATGCCACAAAAGACACAATTCAGTACAAGACCTGAAGTTATCAGTAGAGCACCTCTCCAACCGAATTCCTTCTCTAAATATTTAATTACCGGCGCAAAGACAAAGGTTCCTACACCAGATCCACACACAGCAATGCCCGTGGCGAAAGATCGGTATTTTTCAAAGTAAATTGTCACACAAACAATTGCCGGAAGGTAAATCAAACCAAAACCTAATCCTATAAAACCAAAAAATTATCAGATTAGTTGGATAAATAATTGTTTTCACCATAAAAATCCAATGTATTCAATGATTTTTTTCTGTCAAACTTTGAAAACTACCTTTTGTCACAATTCCTTTGTTTATGCTTGAAATATTGAGAGTTTATATTGTAAATTAATGTATTTTATTTATGAAATTCTGTCTTACCAGTGCCTAGGCCAACTGTGAAATAGAGAGTCACGATATTCTGAGCAAACATGCTCGCCAACAAACTTAAACTTGATAAAATTGCTCCGGCAATTGTCACTGCTCGACATCCGTACTTGTTCACGAGCATACTGGATAGTGGACCTATTTTCAGACAAGAATGCAATTGATTGAGTGACGTTATTAAGGTTTAAAATAACAATATTACCTGAACATAATGTAACTCCATACAGAATTGAAGCTATCCACGACGTAGCAGCGTCGCCTGCACCAAAGTAATCTCGGAGTATAGTGTAAATAACCCCGAAAGAGTAAGTGACACCATCAGCTGAAAAATAAACAAATAAATAAATAACTATACAATGTATATAAAAAATTCTTTGTAAATTATCAAAGACCCATGTTTTTGGAATTTTTTGTGATATTTTTTTTTTTTTTTGTTTTTTAATAATAACTCAGTAACTAAGAGAGATAATGAAAAAATTCATAAGAGTTAAATGATAGAAAATTTAAATTTATACAAAAAATATAGAATAAATTTTTTTCATATTTTGCCGCATTTTCGAGATATTTTGAAAAATAAAATTTTTTTTTTTTTTTCAACATTAATAACACATTTTTAGTGTAAAATTTTGAAGATTAAAAAATTGAGATGTATTTTTCATATTAAAATTATTATAAATCATCTGTAAAATGTTCATTTTCGAGATAATTCATCGCCCACATGTACCGGAAAACATTTAATATCTTTCAATGCGTTCTATTAGACACTAAAAACATCACGAGCCAAGTTATTTTAGTAAAAAATATCGTGTATACCTAGAATAGTCACGGAATTGAAAGTAATAAAAAAAAAAAACGTATAAAAACTAGAGATCGAGTTAATCCAACTAAATTTAAAATTTGCCTGAATTAAATACCATTTACACGCATCACCATCACAGATTATCATATTCAACAAAAATATTCAACAACTCTAATAATAAAATATCTATTCAAACACATAAATCTCACTATAAAAAGCTGTATAACAAGTTTATTTATTTTTTTCTTTTAGTAAAATCAACGAGCAGTTGATTAGAATGGCATGTGTGACACGTAATCATGAAGTAAGAGTATATATACAAAAAGGAAGAATAAAACTCACTGAAAACGTGAATCATGAAGGAGGCAAAGACAACGGCCCACCCCCAACCGCCGTCTGGAGGCGGTGGCATCTTCAGCTGCTCGTCCGCCGGTGATGATTCTCCATTTTTCTTCTTTTTTTTCTTCTTTTGTCGCTCGGGATCTGCTTGCAGTGCGTGTGCCATGATTTCTCAGTTTGTCCGCAGTGCCAAGTTGGTCAGAACGAGGGTCGCATGCAACTGAGCACGCTGTGTGCTTCTTGTACAAAGAGAATAAAAAAACGGACAACGTACTTGTGCTCTTATTACCACCACGACACCAAGACTATTATTTCCCAGTAACTTCACGGGGCACTCGATGTGGCAATATCTTGAGCCAGGCGCCAGGCCACATTGTCCAATAAATTATTGCTGAGGTGTCTATCAGTTTTGATTGTCGATAAGACACCATCAAGCTGACCAAGTTTCACGGCTTATCGACAAATATTTAGACACACTGATCCACAAAGGCTCTGATCTGCTTGATGGCTCACAGTCAACTGGCACGTGGAGTTTAGATTAACTTCTGCGATGATGATGATGATGATGATGATTCAGTGATGCTTTGTTCACTGCATGACTTTGTTAGATTTTGTTGTCGTTGTTTTTTGTTTGCGAATTAGTCAAGTAGATTTACTTTAATATTTTATTGTTCGTGAATTTTTATCATTAGTCAAGATAAAATAAGAGATAGAATTTCTCTGCAAAAAAAAAAAAAATGTGTGTTAAAAAAATGTAAAAAAAAGGAGGATTTTAATAATTTTGAACGTTCAAGTGGTTTTTTTTTTTTTTAGTATGATGAAACTTTAGGAAAATAAGGTTGAAAAATTTTATGGGAATTAAAAAAAAAAAAAATAATGTTATTTAATTAAAAATTTTGCTCTAAATTCTCCTATTTTTTCATTATCAAAAGTTGGACAATTTTTTACGATGATATAAATAGGTTAATAAATTTTTTTTATTTTTTATCATTTAAAATAGATAAAAAATATTATACAAGTTAAATAATTAAATTATTGTGAATTTAATTTCCTAGAAAAATTTTAAATAAATTTTCTTATAACTTTCTTAGTTTTTTTTCGATATTATTGATTTTTTTTTTTTTTTTTTTT
>MVJL01000678.1:0-10447 GCA_002156465.1 Macrocentrus cingulum | reverse complement strand
AAATCTGGCCAGAGCATACGTAGACACTTTTTTGCGTGTAATGTTCCACTCTGACACACCTGCTTTTAGAAGATTCCAATCAGAACCTGAAGAATGACACACACAATAAATTCTATTACATGACAGTGCATAATTAACCATGTAAAATATTCCTGAAATAAAAGAAGCCTCGAAAATAAATTATTTTAATTCATAAATTTTCATTTGCATGAAAACTTCTTGAAAATTCATTCACTCCCGAGTATTAATATATGCCATTTCATACTCATCAGAGAAGGGAGATAAATTGAGGCTATTATCACAAGACAAAACATTGTGTATAATTCATTCACTCCCGAGTATTAATATATGCCATTTCATACTCATCAGAGAAGGGAGATAAATTGAGGCTATTATCACAAGACAAAACATTGTGTAATTAAATTCTTATATAGAGCAGATGTACAGTCAATCAGAATTTAAGTTTTTCTCAAGCATCAATTTATACTGTTCTATTAGTCATGGAATTTTCCGGTGTTTCATTTCTATAATACTGAATTGTCGAAGAATTAGTTGGATATTTTACACAAATGATGTACACAAATGTAATTATAAAAAAAAAAAGAAGAAAGAGAATATTTTGAATTGAGTGCGGTAATTGTGTTGCAATTTTTAATTTTGATAGTCTGTAAAAATGAACAATATTAGAAGAAATAAATCCGTAAAATTTAAATATTCCATAGTATATAAATATAGCTCGTAGTTATAGAGATTTTTGACAAATTCACTTGTAATTCCATATTACAAATTTCTTTTTTAATGTTTAATAAAACAATGAAATTCTGCTCTGAGCACACATTAAAAATGCCGAATGTAATAATAAAATTATCTAACTGTCACGCAAAATGATTTTTTAACACTCGCTTTAAACTGATAAAAATCATAACGTGACTGTATATTCTTAGGTATCATAGCGATCGAAAAAAAAAAAATCATAAATGCTAACTCTTCCTTATCAGGTAATTTTTGGAACTTGAAAAAATTTCCAAGCTCGAGTAGTATTGTTTACGTGATAATTGTCTGATGCTCAGTACCTTTACTTTGTTGAATAATTGCCATATAAGTTAATATTGTGCTCAAAATCTGGAAAAAAAAAATTTTTTTATCGATAACGTAAACAGAATAATTGATATTTTAGTCACTTACAGTCAATAGAAGACTCCTATCGATTTCAAATATTCCAAAAGCAGTAAAAACAATTTTTCTAGGCAGCAATTTGATCGTGAGTTGCTCTATCTGACAAATAAAAATTAATTTTCATTAAAAAAAGCGTGTTAAGATCATTAACATAGCTTTAAATTACTTCGTATTTTATTTGAGTACTTGTAGAATATTCTTCAACAAGATAATACAAAATAGAACTGGTTCTCCTCATCTATAAAAATACAAATAATCAGTTGCACTGAAATCTAAAACAAAAACAAAAATTCTATGTACTTCTTCGGTGATGTTATTGACAGAACTTGTGATCATTATGAACACAATACTACTAGTTAAGATCCACGAAAGTTCAACGACATCTGATAGCCATATTTCGCCACGTACTAACGCTCTAGTAAACACGTAGCATGAGCTCGTTAGCCCAAAACAAGCTATAGAAATAATAAAAAATAAAGGGACGGAAAAAAACTGTGAAAAGTCCTTGGCAATCTCATATAGAGTCCTGTAAACTCGTTCTACAGTACGCAAATAACGGAGACATTCATACTTTGTTGAAATATTTTGCATAAAAATATTCTGATTGTTATTAACATGATTGCTTAACGACAAGAGTGATTCATTCATAAAATAAAATCGAGTTTTAATAAAATTTAACGTAAAAGCGTACTGTAATATTATTAAATCAAAATAATACGCGCTTATAAGTTGAAATCCAAGTATAAAATTATCCCTGCTCGGTATAAACAAATACATAATTAGAATCCGTGCAATAGATAAAATTATATAAGTAGCTATAACTAAAAAGTGATAATATTGTCCTTGCTGCAAATGAAAAATATCGTCTGACAATTTTTTTAACTCTATTTCACATTCAACTAATCGATTGTACATATTAAATATTGCACGCTGATAAAACCAAAAACTTATTAACACGCCTACACAAACTAAATGAACCGAGCTGATGAAGAAAATGTAAACTCGTTGTGGATTAAAATACGCTACTTGTATTTTTAAAGTTGTACTAGACGCTACAATATATACGAATGATGTTACGAAGAAAAAAAAAAGGATCAAGTTGTAAATCGGTCTCCGCGCGGGGTACGTAGATCGTCGAATTAAATTCCCGCCGTCTTGAGCAATAGTTAATACAGAAATGCCCGGTGGAAGAGCTCCAATAATTTTTAATACTCCAAAATACAAAACTAGACCGTATACGTATATTTTGGAGAAGTTTTTCGGACGATTCACTTGCGCTCTCATTTTCCTGACTCAAGCGCAACAATTTCTGACTGAATTCACCAACAAGTCACATTCGACTGACCGGCTTTTTATTTAATGTTGAATAGAAAATATAAATCTATCATCAGCATAAATGTATAGACAGTATTGAGTGTTCCGCTCTGACACATTGGCTTTTAAGAGATTCTAATCATCAACGAGAAAATGGTATGCACAAGATAAATTATATTACATGACAATGCATAATTATTGATGTTGAATATATCCAAAAAAAAATTTTTCAATTCAGGAATGAATTACATTAATATTTGCATTTATCGTGAAGGAATAATAAATTTTAAGCATTAACTAATATAGTGTCATTGGCGTGAATGACGTTCAATTCAATCTTGGCAGATTGAAATTGTTGAATAACCGCCATATAAGTTATTATTGTATTTAAAATCTGAAAAAAAACAAAATCAAATTTTTAATTGATGTAAACGATAAAAAAAAATTTTGTTTAGTTACTTACAGTTAATAGAAGACTTCTATCGAGATCGAATATTTCATAAGCAGTGAAAACAATTTTTCTATGAAGTAATTTCACCGTGAGTTGCTCTATCTGAAAAAATAAATAAATAAATGTATAACATTAAAGTTTGTCAATAAAATACCGGTAACTTACTTCGTATTTTACTTGGTTACTTGAAGAATATTCTTCGACAAGATTATACAAAATAAAACTGGTTCTTTTCATCTGTAAAAAAATATAAATAATCAGTTACTCCGAAAATTTAATAATAAAAAAGGTTTTTCTGTACTTCTTCGTTGATATTATTGACAGAACTTGTCATCACCATAATCGTTATGCTAATAGTCATGATCCATAAGATATCAATCACTTCCGAGAGGAGTATTTCGCCTTTTACTATTATCAACGTAATTTTGTAGAGCTCGCCGGTTAGTCCTACACTTGCTAAAATAACAATAAACCATACTGGGATGGAAAAAAACTGAGAAAAATCCTTGGCAATCTCATATAGTGTCCTGTAAACTCGTTCTACAGTAAACAAATAACGAAGACATTCATCCACCCTTGAAATATTTTGTACAAGAATATTTTGATTGTTATTAACAGGATTACTCAATGACAGGAGTGATTCATTCATAAAGTAAAATCGAGTTTTTATAAAATTCAAAGTGAAAGCGTAGTTCAGCATTATAAAATCGAGATAATAAGAGCCTATGGCAAGTTGAAGTGTGAATAAAAAAACATCCTTGTCCGGTAGCATAACGAATAACATAATTGGAATCCGTGCAATAGATAAAATTGCATGAGTAGCTAAAGTTAAAAAACGAAAATACTGTTCCTGTTGTAAATGAAAAATATCGTCTGACAAATTTTTCAGTTCCATTTCACATTCAACTATTCGATTGTACATATTCATTGTGGCTCGCTGATTAATCCAAAAAACCAATGGTATTACTGTACACAATAAATTCACTGAACTAGCGATAGCAGTTTCGAAATTTTCTGTCTTAAACCGCGCGACTTTCGTTTTAGTAATTTTAACATACAAAAATGAAGTTATAAAGAAAAATGATAGGATTAAATTGTAGATGGGTCTCCGCGCGGGGTACGTAGATCGTTGAATTAAATTTCCACCGTCTTGAGCAATAGTTAATACGGAAATGCCCGGTGGAAGAGCTCCAATAATTTTTAATACTCCAAAATACAAAACTAGTCCGTATACGTATATTTTGGAGAAATTTTTCGGACGATTCACTTGCGCTCTCATTTTCCTGACTCAAGTGCAACAATTTGTGACTGTATCCACCGGCAATTTATATCCAACTGACCGCTTATCTTTGATAAATTCATGGAGAATAAAAATGCTAAATCTGGCCAGAGCATACGTAGACACTTTTTTGCGTGTAATGTTCCACTCTGACACACCTGCTTTTAGGAGATTCCAATCAGAACCTGGAGAATGACACACACAATAAATTCTATTACATGACAGCGCATAATTAACCATGTAAAATATTTCTGAAATAAAAGAAACCTCGAAAATAAATTATTTTCATTCATAAATTTTCATTTGCATGAAAATTTCTTGAAAATTCATTCACTCCCGAGTATTAATATATGCCATTTCATACTCATCAGAGAAGGAAGATAAATTGCGGCTATTATCACAAGACAAAACATTGTAATTAGATTTTTATATCCCTGTAAAACAGGTGCACATTTTGTCGTAATTAAAAATTTTTTCAAACATCAATTCATAATTTTCCATTAGTCGCGGAATTTTCCGATGTTTCATTCATAATACTAAATTGTTGAAGAATTACCATATGCTTAATTATCGCACTTATGATCTAAAATCATAAAACATTATTCCAACATTAATAATAAATTTTTTTCAAAAAATTCTAAAATCACTTACAGTCGACAAAAGACTTTTATCGAGGTCAAATACTCCAGCTGCCGTGAAAGAAATTTTTCTATGGAGTAACTCGACAGAAAATTGTTCCAGCTGAAATAAAAAATTTTGATTAAATAAAAAAAAACCCGGAAAAATTTTACAATCTACTATAACTGACCTCGACCTTTACTCGTACACAAGAAGAATATTGAGCAATTAAATTATACACAATGTAACCGGTCTTTTTTATCTGCAATAACAATTGAAATACCGATTAACTCGACCAACATAGCAGCAAATAATTTATACATACCTCATCAGTTAAATTATTAACAGCACACGTCACAGCAACAATCGGCATGCCAATACTCAAGATCCAGGTAATTTCAATGAAGTATGGCAGCAGTGATTCAAGCTTTGTGCTCGAGGTTAGCATGATAACGAGGTTGTAACAGTCGGAAATTAGTCCCAAGGATCCGAGAGGAACGAGGAACAACAACGGGAGTGAATAAAATTGAGAAATATCTTTTGCAATATTGTACAGAGCACTGTGAAGTCGTTGCATGATGCAAAGACGATGAAGAAGAACATCAGTCATTAAATTATGTCTAACAAATAATCCCACACGTTCAATACCATTAATTTGCAACGATAAAAGTGATTCATTGAGATAATAAAATCTACTTTCTATAAAATTCAACAGAAAATAAAATTCCATAAATATCCAAACGATATAAATTACAACAATACAGATTTGAAGAAAGAAAAAAATCATTTCACTTGATGAATTCAAAATAATTAATGAAACCTGTACAATAGATATAATTGTATGCACTAGTAAAATAAAAAACGGATATTTTTGATCCTTTAATTTTAAAAAATCAGCTAATTCAAGAAAATCAGTTTTATGTTGAATTATTCTATTAATCACATCGACAATTATTCTTTGATAAATCCAGTAATAAATAATCATAATTATACAAGATAAATTTCCGAAAATCCAGAGAAATGAATCATACATTTCTATGCCATAAGATAATTTAATTTCGATTGTCATTGCAATGTAGACAAATGTAATTATGAAAAAAAGAAGAGAGAAAATATTTTGAATTGAGTGCGGTAATTGTGTTGAAATTTTTGATTTTGATTGTCCGCTAAGATGAACAATATTATGAGGAAAAAAACCGTGAATTATGAATATTCCATAATATAAATACAGCCCGTAATTGGAGATTTTTGACAAATTCACTTGTAATTTCATATTACGAATTTTTTAATGTTGAATAAAAAAGTGAGAGTTTACTCTGCACGCACTAAATATATAATGACGAGCAGACAGTCACTAGATAGTCGTCGCAAAGTGACCCTTTATAGATAAAAATCCTGAATATGACAATAGAATTTTTTGGCTATCACGGAAAATGGTTTTTTAACACTCGCTTTCAACTGATAAAAATCATAGCGTGACTGTACATTATTATCACTGTGATCAGAGGAAATTATAATTACTACCATTCTTTATTAAGTGATTTTTAAAAATTCGGGAATAAAAGTTTCTAAGTTTGAGCAGTTTCATTGTCTTGAATCAAGGATAAATAATACTCGATGCCTTGGAATTGTTCAATAACAATCAGATAAGATAATATTGTGCTCCAAATCTGGAAAAAATTCTTATGAATAACGTAAACAGAATAATTGATTTTTTAGATGCTTACAGTCAATAGAAGACTCCTATCGAGTTCGAATATTCCATCAGCAGTGAAAACAATTTTTCTATGAAGCAGTTTTACCGTAAGTTGCTCTATCTAAAACAAAAACGATTTTCATTGAAAATAACATTGAAGTTTGTCAATAAAATACCGGTAATTTACTTCGTATTTTACTTGGTTGCATGAAGAATATTCTTCGACAAGATTATACAAAATAAAACTGGTTCTTTTCATCTGCGGAAAATTGAAATAATTAGTAGCTCGAAAATTTAATACAAAAAAAGAATTTATACATACTTCTTCGGTGATGTTATTGACAAAACTCGTCATCGCTATAATTGTAATAGCAGCACTTGAGATAATAAAAAAAAGATAGACTGAAGCAAGCGTTATTCTGTGGGATATTAATTCCATGTAAATCAAATAGCATAAGACCATCAGTCTTATAGACAGTATAGATACAATAAATACTAATGGAACGGAAAAAAACTGTGAATAGTTGTTAGTAACTTCATACAGAGTCCTGTAAACTCGTTCCACAATACGCAGATGACGGAGACATTCAAACTTTGTTGAAATACTTTGCACAAAAATATTCTGATCGGTATTAACACCATTACTCAATGACAAGAGTGATTCATTTATGAAATGAAATCGAGTTTTTATCAAATTCAAGGCAAAAGTGTATTGTAACACTATCAAAATGGGGTAATACTGGCATATAATGTATTGGAATGCAATTAAACGCGCTTCCGTGCTCGGACGAATGAGAAATGTCAGTAGTACATTAGATACGATATATCCAACCGCATGCGTAGCTATACTTAAGCAGCGATGATATTGTCCCTGCTGCAAATTTAAAATATCTGATAATTTTGTCAACTCTATTTCACATTCAACTAGTCGATTGTACATATTTATTATTGATCGCTGGTAAAACCAAAAACTTAATATGATGCCTGCACACGTTAAATTAGAAAAAGCATCGAACAAAGTCAGAAAGACATAGGAATCCAAACGCACTGCTTTCATTCGAATAAGTTCAACGAAAGCAATAGTTAAGGACGTTGTTATGATAAAAAAAGACAAGATCAAGTTGTAGAAGGGTCTCCGCGCAGGGTACGTGGATCGTCGAATTAAATTTCCACCGTCGTGAGCAATAGTTAATACGGAAATGCCCGGTGGAAGAGCTCCAATAATTTTTAATACTCCAAAATACGTGGATCGTCGAATTAAATTTCCACCGTCGTGAGCAATAGTTAATACGGAAATGCCCGGTGGAAGAGCTCCAATAATTTTTAATACTCCAAAATACAAAACTAGACCGTATACGTATATTTTGGAGAAGTTTTCCGGACGATTCGCTTGCGCTCTCATTTTCCTGACTCAAGCACAACAATTTGTGACTGTATCCACCGGCAATTTATATCCAACTGACCGCTTATCTTTGATAAATTCATGGAGAATAAAAATGCTAAATCTGGCCAGAGCATTGTAGACACTTTTTTGCGTGTAATGTTCCACTCTGACACACCTGCTTTTAGAAGATTCCAATCAGAACCTGAAGAATGACACACACAATAAATTCTATTATATGACAGTGCATAATTAACCATGTAAAATGTTTCTGAAATAAAAGAAACCTCGAAAATAAATTATTTTAATTCATAAATTTTCATTTGCATGAAATATGACAGTGCATAATTAACCATGTAAAATGTTTCTGAAATAAAAGAAACCTCGAAAATAAATTATTTTAATTCATAAATTTTCATTTGCATGAAAATTTCTTGAAAATTCATTCACTCCCGAGTATTAATATATGCCATTTCATACTCATCAGAGAAGGGAGATAAATTGAGGCTATTATCACAAGACAAAACATTGTGTATAAATTCATTCACTCCCGAGTATTAATATATGCCATTTCATACTCATCAGAGAAGGGAGATAAATTGAGGCTATTATCACAAGACAAAACATTGTGTACTTAATTAGTTCTTTATATGCCAATATAGCAGGTGCACAGTCTGTGATAGTTTAAAATTTTCTCAAACATGGGTGCGATAACTGTGTGTTACAATTTTCAATTTTTATAGTCCGTAAAGATGAACAATATTATGAGGAACAAATCCGTGAACTATAAATATTCCATAGTATAAATACAGCCGGTAATCGGAGATTTTTTACAAATTCACTTGTAATTTCATATTATGAATTTTTTAATGTTGGATAAAATAGTGAGAGTTTGCTCTGCACACACTAAATATATAATGACAAGCAGACAGTCACTAGATAGTCGTCGCAAAGTGACCCTTTATAGATAAAAATCCTGAATATGATAATAAAGTTTTTTGGCTGTCACGCAAAATGGTTTTTAACACTTGCTTCCAACTGATAAAAATCATAACGCGGGAATAAAGGTTTCTAAGTTTGATCAGTTTTTTTGGCTAATAAATAGTCGATGCCTATAAATTGTTTCATAACAATCAGATGAGCTAATATTGTGCTCCAAATCTGGAAAAAATTCTTATGAATAACGTAAACAGAATAATTGATTTTTTAGATGCTTACAGTCAATAGAAGACTCCTATCGAGTTCGAATATTCCATCAGCAGTGAAAACAATTTTTCTATGAAGCAGTTTTACCGTAAGTTGCTCTATCTAAAACAAAAACGATTTTCATTGAAAATAACATTGAAGTTTGTCAATAAAATACCGGTAATTTACTTCGTATTTTACTTGGTTGCATGAAGAATATTCTTCGACAAGATTATACAAAATAAAACTGGTTCTTTTCATCTGCGGAAAATTGAAATAATTAGTAGCTCAAAATTTTAATACAAAAAAAGAATTTGTACATACTTCTTCGGTGATGTTATTGACAGAACTTGTTATCGCTATGATTGCAATGACATAAGTTAAGATAGTCACAAAAAAGTCGACTGAAGTTAGCAATCTTGCTTTGAATATTAATAATGTCCAAATAAAAATGTAGCATGAAAACGTCAGTTTTAAACACACTATAGGTACAATAAACAATAATGGAACGGAAAAAAACTGTGAATAGTCCTTAGTAACTTCATACAGAGTCCTGTAAACTCGTTCCACAATACGCAGATGACGGAGACATTCAAACTTTGTTGAATTACTCTGCACAAAAATATTCTGATCGGTATTAACACCATTACTCAATGACAAGAGTGATTCATTTATAAAATAAAATCGAGTTTTTATAAAATTCAAGGTAATAATGTACTGTAGCATTATCAATTCCAAGCAATACTGGTATATGTTGATCTGGAGTGCAAATAAAAAATTGTCCCAGCTCCGTCCAATATAAAAAACTATTGATGCAATCGATAAAACCGCAGGCATAACTATACTTAAGCAGCGATGATATTGTCCTTGCTGCAAATTCAAAATATCATCTGATAATTTTGTCAACTCTATTTCACATTCAACTAGTCGATTGTACATATTCACTATTGATCGCTGGCAAAACCAAAAACTTAATATGATGCCTGCACACGTAAAATTAGAAAGAGCAAATAAAAAAATTTGAAAGGTAATGAAATCTAAATACACTGCTCCTAATCGAATAAGTCGAGTGAATACAATATATAAGGACGTTGTTATGATATAAAAAGACAAGATCAAGTTGTAGAAGGGTCTCCGCGAAGGGTACGTAGATCGTCGAATTAAATTTCCACCGTCTTGAGCAATAGTTAATACGGAAATACCCGGTGGAAGAGCTCCAATAATTTTTAATACTCCAAAATACAAAACTAGTCCGTATACGTATATTTTGGAGAAGTTTTTCGGACGATTCACTTGCGCTCTCATTTTCCTCACTCAAGCACAACAATTTGTGACTGTATCCACCGG
>MVJL01000676.1:0-11222 GCA_002156465.1 Macrocentrus cingulum | reverse complement strand
AATTGAATCGATTAATCTTAACACTTCGAATCCAACTATTGACCATTAAAAAAAAACGAAAATTTAAAAAAATTAATGTTGGTGCATCTACCTCGAAATCATCTGAAATTAATGCCGGTGCATCTACTTCCAAACCGTACGATATTCAGTTCAATGCTCATATGCAACAATCCCCTGTACGCGAACCACATTATTCACTCGATCGCTGTTATTCATCGGATAGTGAGCCTGATGATGATGTGCCACCGAAAAATCCGAAAGAACATAATGAAAATCAATTCACTGACATTTTAAATCCGGAGAAAAATATCGCTATCACTATTAGCGGAATATTATTCATAAACACTAAAAGAAACATGTCAAAAGCATTATTTTTTATTAGTGAAATAATATTCTGTCCAAAAAAAATGAAAAAAATAAATCATTTATAAAAAAAAAATTTTTTTGAATCACGCACAGGTACGTGAGAGATAGATAGAAGTAGATCTCTCCGTTGAGGCCTCCAAATTGACTTTCGGCGACGGCAAGAAAATTCAAACTTGCAACTGCGTTGACATCGGCTTGAATCATGATTTTTCTGATACTAATCATGAAATCTCCTTTGACAATAGCAATGGTCTGCGTCTGACGATGCGTAAGTGGATGACGGACTCGTAGATGACGGACTGAGGTTGATAACGGCTATCGTGGGCTTTATAAAGCCTCTCCAATGATAATAATACGCGTGGCGGGCGTGAATCGACGCTTGCAACGTAATTTCTCAACAAATGACTCAATACAATAATAATCACTCGAATAACCAATAAATTGTGAATGAAAAAAGGCGTTGACGACGCTCCTGTCTGGATTACAGTCGACACCGGTGAATAAACACGCCAAATAATTGCTCAAACTTCGTAAATAGAATAAAACGATTTATCATGAATAGACGTGGCTCATGCGACGTCAAGATCTAAATATTGTCAACAGTTATGGCACAATTCTATGTGTTCTATAATGAATCTCTAACACTTTCGAAAAATTCCTTCAGAATATTTTTACAAGAAAAAATCTCTAATTTTGATGATAATTCTAGATGATGAATACGAGTATAGCAATGATTTTGATGTTTCTGGGAGTTAAGATTCCCATACTTCTGAGCTACAATCTTCCCCTTGCTACGAGAACAAATACTCTTCTAATTCTATGAGTGAGTACGCTGCCATTGCAGAAGATAATCGGAGTCTCACCAGCGATTGTGATCATAAAGATAGTTGGATTAGTGACGATCATTTTTTTGATCATCATAACAATTACAGTACTAGCAGTAGTAGCTCCGATTCTTAGCTATCAGTAGCCGTAATTATGGTCAGAATGATTCAGTTTTTCCGATCAGTTTTTCCGAAAATGACGTAAGCGAATGGAATGAGCTCAGAAAATAATCAAGATAGTGAAAGTCAAACGAGTGTGATAGTTCAATTGACGATGACGAGGCAGAATCGGTCTTCAATAATGATCATTTAAATGACGCTATTAATGAAAATCCTCCGCTAACATGACCCGAGTAAAAATGAAAACGTCCCGAGCACATCTCGAGTGTGTCCCTAGCGCGTCTCAGTTCCGCCATGTCCCCAGCGTGTCTCCAGAGCGCCCCCAATGCGTCCACAAAAAACAATTTGCCCGGTAAAAAATTTTGAAAAGTCGCCAACGCGTCCCAGTTTTCTCTGTCCCCAGCACGTCACCAAAGTGTCCCCAAAAAGATATGAAAGTCAGAAGCCCGCGGGACTTGAAAAATTTTCTCAATTGTCGACTTTTTTGGACTTTGAAAATTAGTTCATTCCTCGACTTTTTCGGACTTGAAAATTTTTCGATATAATATGCTTGAGAAATTTGAATATTGAGAGATTAAATAAAAAATCTATTAAAATTTGACGACTGTAAAAAATTTATTAAAAATAATGATAATATAAGATAAAAAAATCACAAAATAATGTACTCGGTAACTTTTTAAATTTATTAAAAAGTACATAAAATACACATTTGCAAATTTCTATAGATAGTAGGAAAACCATTACTGATTCTGATAAAATATCATTATTATCGTTTGTTATTTAGATACATTTGCATACATATGCAGACGGCATAAATCCATTGAAAAAATTGTACATGCTCTACTTAATTCCAGAGTATATTTATTGAAATTAATACAATATCAATATTATTTTATTTATCGTACTTTGTAACATTTGGAGGTCGCACTAGCGTAATAACGTCATTTATTTTCACAACACAACAGACACTTGTAATTTGATCAATATTTACCAGTAGAAATTCTTCCTCTGGACCAACCATGCAATAAATGAATGGAAGTTCAATCCAGGAAACATTATCTAGGTTCATATCCATCAATAGACACATATCAAGAGATGCTTTATAGGGATTTTCTATTATTGCCTGTAGAAATATCACATAGAAAGTAGATTCGTCACTGCATCTTATTTTACATGATCCATCCCTATTGCAATAACAGACTTATGGAAATACCTCGGTAAATCCGATTTTTTCACCATTCTCGGTGCTTATGATGCAATTTGACAAAGTCTTGTTATTTTCACCTGTCCTGCGAGTTAAAACTGTTGGAATAGACTTTTAATTTTTTAGATGAAAAAACATTCACGTTGCGTCGAAAATCAATACCGACACTCATAAAACTGTTCCGTAGTCCTACTGAAATTGTTTAATTTGTTTTATTCTACCGAGGATGAAGGAATTACTTGTAATTTTTTTCCGGATCGTATCTCTTTCCTGTCGTCATAAATGCTTGACAGAGTTTCTCGACACGTGAATTGTCCTCGAGTTTTTCGAGTTTTGATACTAAAACTTGATACGTACAACTTTTGAAAAAATTTGAAGCCCTACATACCGTGTACTATGAACATGACCGACGAGTGTTTCTAACATATCTTCATATAGATAGCACGAAGTAACCCACAATGGACCAAGATTTTCTACTACATCCGGCAAATGTAGAAGTGAGTGAATGTCGAAAGAATTAACCTTTGCGTCGTATGAAACATGAAATTTAGAAACGAATGCTGACAACAACTGTCAGCTTAAATTGATTTGGTCAGCAGTGATCGAATTTTGATTTAATAAAAACACTCCTAGAACTAACTGCAGGTAGTGCGTGAAGTATTCAGGCTTTATAATGCCATAAAGGAATGGAACTGAGTAGAAAAAGAACCAGGACTTTAATTCACTGGCCTTAAAATAATTTAAATGCTTCGAAATTGATCGAGGCATTCGTTTGATCGAATTTGGCGGCTTAATGGAAGTTACACGCGCATCGACTACATCCTTATATCGAACTAGTGAAAATAATTTATCTTTATAGGCCGGATTGAACCACAGAACCAAGAATTTTTTGACTACACTTGAATACACACAGTGCATGCCGTCGATACTCAGGCCTCTAATGCGGTCTGGCATCATTATGCTCAAAAGAGATGGGCCTTCGACTCCGTATACTGATTCACCCTCTCTAATGCCAAAGTGGCATGGTATTTCTGCATTTCATGTGTTATAAAAAAAACTATCCATACTATATGGATAGTTTTTCGCCCTCTATTTTTACCGACATTATATCCGATGGACAAACAGTGTGAACAGCCTAATTTTCCATTAAAACGAGTATGATTTATGAAATCAGCTTTTGCTCGGGCATCACCAGTTTCACATAATAAAGATGCCTGTATTATTGTAATTAATTGGTTCTCGTTAAGGCTGTCAGAAACTTCGCACTCGACGCCATTACGCAATTCGGATAACTGCTTGAAGATTGGTTCTAAAAACATATCAACATCGAGGTCCGTAGGCCAAATCATAATCCCGCAACAATGATATTTTTCTTCTTGATTCGCTGTGCATAAGGTAGCTCATTCATAATAAGGCCATACGCTGAATTTACGAGACTTAAATACAAGAGCTAAATCTGAATACCACATAAATGACAAAATATATTTGATTCTAAGTGGATTGCGCTTGCGAGCATGCTCCTTGTACAATGAACCATCGTTAATATCCTCTATACCGTCATTTTTTTGCTTATATCGATTTTTTTATTAATGGCCCAAATGTTTAGCGAAACCAGCCTTCTGGAGTAATTTCTTCAGCTAATCAGCGATGTCCAATTCCATAAAATAATTTTTCTCAGGATTATCATCACATTGATCGTACACTTGGTTCATATCTCTGACACTCGAAATACAGCCAGAACGGTAATAATGCCTATTCAGAGCTGCTTCCATGTCTTCAAAATATTTCCAGAACTAATAGGCAGTTTCCTTGAACTTTGAATTATTCTCCATGCGGACACTCATGAGTTTTAGTAATGATGAGATTGCCACTCCGCTCGAGTTGTAGGTAAAACTGTAGATAAATGTACTCAGCATGCTTTCTCCTAAAGTTATTGGAGCTCCATCATAAAGCGGTTGGTCAAGCTCATTCTCAATATCTTCTCGAACTTCTGGATCTTCGGGGTCATCATTTTCTCCATTTTCATTATCTGCATCATTTGCAATGTCGTTCTCATCCTCAGAAGAGCTGTGGTTGTCGTCATTATCTTGGCTTTCATCGGAATCTTCCCTACAGTTTTGGTCTTCATCGCTGTCTTCCTCCCTGTCCGAAGAATCGTCGTCTGACAGGCTTAAATCTTCACCATCATTTCTTTGAGATGAATATTGGTGGCCAATATCAATAGAATTCAATCCATCACGTTGCTCGTTGTGGTATGATCTCTGTGACTAAAGGTTATGCTGTCGCTTGAGTTTGGAGTATTATTTGCGTTTTGACCATGTTGGTTGGATATGTATGATGCTGTCATCAGCAAAGCAACGTTGTCTGTTGTGTCTAAAGTTAAAAAATGGACATTGTTGAAAATTTATCATAGTTGCTAAAAAATAAAATATGATATTACTTAAGCAACTGGGCTGAGGATCAATTCCTTCAATTAAATTTATTCTAACATCAGATATGGGATCATGAAAATTCTGAACATTTCCTGGATTTACTTTGGTGTATTCTGAAACGAGAAAGGAGATATTTCACACTGAGAAATCAATTTTGCTTTTCATCATTACATTAAGTGTGAGTACTAAAAAAGTACTAAAAGTAAAGTGACATAAAATAATTGAATATCTTACCATGTAATGATTCTTTTCCAAGTTCATCGCACTGCTGTTTGCGTTTGCTTTGACTACAATAATACAAATATATCATGATTTATTTCAATGTTTAGATTAAGTTACTGGTGCCTGTATAACCTGGAAAACTTGGAGCTCATACATACATGTGTTCAATTTTACGAAGATTCCGTTTCAATTCCCATTGCCTCGTTCGGCTACAATCTGATAAAACTTCAGAGTTTTTCACTTTTGGCTTTTATACAATGAAAATAATGTTGCACAAGAACATTAAAGAATTTCACTCAATAATGACTGATTGCTCCTTGTATCTGCATGTGGGCAATAATTTTTTTTGTCGTTTACATTGCCTAAAGTTGGTGCTGGCTACGTTCCGGGCATTTGGGAGGAAGGGATGCGCGCATATGAAGAAAGAGAGCTCCGTTGAATATGAATGCCACCGCGTGGACATTACGGAAAAATTTTATACGTAATAATTGCAACAATCCAATAAAATTATTGAATACGACTTAAAAAAAAAACAATTATTGGCGTGCTAAGATTGAAATATTTAAAAAAGTTCAGTGGTCTATCCTCTACTTTGTCAGGTATGGATAATTATATGGCGGTTCAAAATCTGCATTTTGATAAGGTATCGCTAGTATACTTACAGTACATTGCGATGTATATATATATAAAAGAGTAAGTCCCGACTAATTAACTGACTGACTGACTGACTAACTGACTGACGGAAAAAATTTTGATTCCATTGATGGAGATGATAGAAAATTAACAGATGTGATATGAAAAATTATTTCAAGATGATAATAAAATTGTCGCAATAATCAGTATTTAATAAATATTGACGTGTAGAAGATTTTTACGAGCCTGAAGATTTTTTACTCGATAATTTTAATATTATAATGACAAAATAAGTTTTTAGTGAAATTTGCATTCTCTATACGTTAGAGATTATTGATAGGTTAGATATAGATTGAATATATCAGGGTCGTCGCTATAACTCACTTGGATCATTGTGGCTAACTCCAAGTATTCTGCTGATCTAAATGAATAAGCCTTGACGATAAACATCATGGGCGGCTGGTTGTTGGCTTGAAAAACTTTGTTAAAATGCCAAACATCCTCGTTAGAAGGCATTTTTCACTTCAATTTACTTGTGCACGTGTGTGTGTATGTGTGTAAGCCTAACTGTGGATAAGTGATTTTAGATTTTTAGAGTTGGTCACGGCGTTATATCAGACATCGATCGTTGCAGACACGTCCTGTTCAAAGTTTGTTAATATACACATAACCTTTATTGTGGTAGCGAAAGTAGTGGTGAAATTACATTGAACAATTATTTTTTGGACAATGCGGGTGACAAGAGACATTGATTCAATTGTTATATATTCTTTTAACTTGGCGAACTTTAATCCTGGACTCGGGTTAAGATTTCCGACGACTGAACGATCTGCACGCGAGTGCAACGATCGAAAATTCTTAGACAGCATTGCTTTTCACATCGATAACTTCGTCATTAAACACACGGGATCCCAAGATACGAGTAAAAATTTAACTTTCCTGCTATTACGGTACTTACCATTTACTGATGGAAAAAAGTGAAATTGAAGACGTCGGTCATAAGAAGGTTTTCATGGAAAATTAAAAAACAATTGCTAAAAATCGTGCTCTGATTTACTCAATGGACGAAAACTATTTGGAAGATATCTTTCAAAATGCTAAAGAAAATTATATTGATCTTGAGGAAGACAATGAACTTCAGTTAAGAAAAAAACCACCATCGGATGAATTGATCGATATTTTAGGACAACATGACAACAAAGACATATCTGATTCCAATACAAAAGATTATAAAATCAGTTCCCCAAAAGTAATAAAGGAACAAGACCTTTTGGAATTGCTTCTCAAAGCAAATGAGCAACAAATGCAAACAACAATGCATTTTTCACATGCCTTGAAAGTAAGCAAACCTATTCATTTAGTTGTATGTGATCAAGCGGGAACAGGGAATTCATTTTTAATTAAATAGTTTTACCAAACCATATCAGATTATTTAAACAAAAAAATTACATGTCAAAATAAAGAATCTGTGAAAGTTATTTTAAGCGCCCCGTCTGGAAAAGCAGCATCTGTAATCGGTGCGGTCATCATTCACAGTTGTCGCCTCTTGCCATGTGATAAAAATAAAGGCAGATCACTTCCTCCGTTGAGTTTAAGCACAGTGAACTCCCTGAGGCTTGAAATGCGAGACGAAAAGTTATTATTATGAATAAAGTATCAATGACTAGAAGCAATAGATTAAATAAAATTGACACTCGTCTCCAACAAATAACGGGTAATAATGCATTTGGTGATCTTTCTGATTGAAATGAGATTTTTTTGGTGATTTTTGCCAACTTCCGTGGATAAGCCCATTTAATTTACTGCTCAGCATTATTTAAAAAATCAAAAAGCATGTTCGGAAAGAAAAAACTTTGACAAGTTTTTTCAGCCCAATCTTGCCGATCCTGCGTACAGTCATTTGATCGCAACAGACAATTATGTAGATTTTGAGTATTTTGAACTTACAGAAGTCATGCGTCAAGATAATGTAGATTTTGTAACTGCATTAAATAATCTTTCTATGAGAACGATGACTGACTATGATATTCGTTTGATTCGATCTAGATGTATAATGAAGATAATTCCTGATGATGTCATCCATTTGTTTTATACTAATAATGATGTAGCATCATACAATGAGAAACGGATTTTTAATATGCTGGGTGAATGGTTCGAACACCAAGCTGTTGACGACATACGAAGGAGGCTCGCTGATCGAATCCGATGATAGAGGCCGAACGACGAGAAATAGATATTTATGATATTTTCAAAATAACAATTTAAATGTAAGCCTTGTGCCGATCTTTCCTGTAGTAGTTACAGACATTCTCGTTGGAAAAAATGGCTAGTCGAAAACAGTTTCCTCTAGTGCCTGCTGAAGCAGTCACAGTTCCTAAAAGGTCAAACTTATAAGTCAGTTTGTCTTCACAATTACAAAGTGACTCGATTACTCCAATACGTAGCTCACAGTCGTGTTACGTTGACTTTTTATTGAAGGTCATTTTAACCCACCTCCACCATTAGGAGATATTAGTGATTTGAAAATTGAATTAAATCGATTGAAAAATGAAAAGTTCTTCCTCACTTTTGAACAGCCTCTATCTGAATTACATGGGACCAAAATGGTTTTTCACAATACATTGTCATTACATAACTACAGAAGATGCGTAAAAATAGGCAAATGGTTTCATGGCGCTAGCATTCGAATTTTTGTTAAGTAGAGGGTATAGGGCCTTTCACTGCCATGGTAATGTAGAGTGGAAGTGGGATGAGGCAGCGCCTGCAATATCGGCCGCGGATGCCGGTACCATAGACGTGGATGGGTGGGTGGATCGGCCCCTCTATTGATGCAAGATGCTGGATCGATTTGATTTTCTGTAAATTAACATATAGTTTGTGATGCACACACGAATTTCATGGGTTGTGAAAAATTCCCTTTTATTTTTGACACGTATGTGATCTTTAGAAACAACAATGAGAATACTTGAATCAAAAGCAGTGATGGCACGCCGCTTAGCGGGATTCATCCAGATGATTCGTTGATTCTTGTCGTTCTTTTGAGGGAAAACGCTGCTAAGAGTGCCCCATCGTTCGACAAATTCGACTCCAAGGCGTTGAGTCCACATTGTTCTGGGATAAGATAATAAGTTTGTCGGTTTATACAGTCCCGGTGGCCAACCTCGTCTCCGGCTGTTTTGAAAAACATGACTTTTTGCGATATTTTTCCCTTACAAAATTTGGTTGATATCATAATTATCATGTCGATTTGATGGTGCATATGCCTCTTTTTTTATCAAATACTAATCGAATGAAAATCATGTGTCAATTTCTATTGGGTACAATAATTTTTCATTGTACGCAAGATAATCGGAATTGTTTTCAAGCTGGCTAAAAAATTGTTTAATTCGTTTATAATGTAGATTTTTTTCAGTGTCTGATCCAGATGGTGGAAAAAAAATTTACTCGAATCATCGATGTATAAAGAAAATTCACTTAAATTTCGGTTCTGAGCTGGTGCTGGGTATGGAGAAAAAACATTCGTCATCCTTATCCTTAATTTGCAATGATAATTGTTCGGGAAATTTTGTGGGTTCCGACTTGAAATTTCCGCAATCCTCGCTATCATGGCACTGTTGATAGGCATGAAATTTTCTTAAATCAGTAATCCAGTATATATTGTTGTGTTTGTGCTCTCTTCCAATATTTGCACAATACCTAAATTGCAAAAAAAGATGAATGTTTAAATAAAAATATTTATTGTCATCAATTTTTTACGTGTTGCCAATTATTTCGTAGGAAACTTTTTGTGACTCCTTGAAGTACAAATATGCACGGATTGTACCAGGATGCACTAGACTTTGAATGAATTCGTGGACTCCTGGAAAAGGCGATTCTTTCAAGTCAAGCCCATAAGTTGTTTCCTTTGACTGACGACTGCTGCTTTCCGTGGGTGTTGGATCTTCAGTTGGTAACTCTTCCAGTTCCAAAAGCTTGAAGTTTTTTTTGCGTGAAAAGTGTGTGATTAATGTTATTAATCACACACTTTTACATATAATGTGTATAAATGTGTATAATATACATATAATGTGTGTGATTAAAGATATCCAACTAATCCAAAAAAAGTCCCAATTCCTTGTCTTCATTTTCATCAACGGGGACAAATTTACAGTCCTCGGCGACGGTTAGATGCGTAACTTTGCCCCACTTTCTGGCTGTCTAAATGCGGAAATGTCAATTTTTCGAGTAGACATATGTATCTATAAATGATTTCCTTCTTTTTTCGGTCGAAACGAATAAATTTTCCAATTCTTGACGTTCAAAGGAGTTCAGCACGTCATGAGAAATGTTGCAATCCCTTGCCAGATAATTCTCAATCTCCCAACAAATAATTTTTATAAATTTTCCTGCATGATGGTTATTTTTTAATGCCATATCTTTTATACGAAATATCAAATGTCGACTGAGTTTTGCGCTATTTGTTGAATCCAAATTTATAACTTGTGTCTCATTGCAAATAATTTCCTAGTATTTTTTGTAATAACAAAAAATTATTTTCATCAGCGTTTGAGTCATTTGTGGGCCATTGCGATCCGTTGTGTCTCATTGCAAATAATTTCCTAGTATTTTTTGTAATAACAAAAAATTATTTTCATCAGCGTTTGAGTCATTTGTGGGCCATTGCGATCCGAATTCAATTGCTTCTGGAACTCAAGGTCTAAATAGTGACAGCAAGGAGCGCCAGATGGAATAACCTGAAAAATATATTTTAAAATCGGAAAACTAATATTGAAAATTTAATAGCAAAAGCTATCATTACTGACAGCAAGGAGCGCCAGATGGAATAACCTGAAAAATATATTTTAAAATCGGAAAACTAATATTGAAAATTTAATAGCAAAAGCTATCATTACCTCGTAGGCACATTTGCGTTCCTGTGAAAATCGACTAAATCTTGCCCAAAAAACTTTGGGATTTTCAACAATAAATTGGCGATTTCCATTTGACGTAACTTCAAAAACAAATGTCATTAATGGGTAGGACTTGGTGGTCTTCATCAAAAAACTTTGGGATTTTCAACAATAAATTGGCGATTTCCATTTGACGTAACTTCAAAAACAAATGTCATTAATGGGTAGGACTTGGTGGTCTTCAAATTGGCCTCCTCCAAGGCTTCTGCTTGCTTCCAAAATACCGCTGCGGATTGCTTAGTATCCTTTTGTCATTAATGGGTAGGACTTGGTGGTCTTCAAATTGGCCTCCTCCAAGGCTTCTGCTTGCTTCCAAAATACCGCTGCGGATTGCTTAGTATCCTTTTGATGCGGCAGTTTTGGCTTTTTTGTACCATCTGCTTTATTATCTGAAGGCATTTTTTGATGATCTGAAGACATTTTTTTCCTCTTTGTTGGCTTCGATCAATATCAAGGCACTGGCGAGCTGAAA
>MVJL01000672.1:0-30351 GCA_002156465.1 Macrocentrus cingulum | reverse complement strand
AAAAAAAAAAGTTATCAAACGGTGGACTTGAACCCGCGCATCTGCAACTTTCAAGACAAAAACTATGGCATTAGTCTGTTCGGACGATGCAGCTGTAACAAATTAGTTTAATTTTTCCAGCAATCCTATACGCTGTCTTCGGACAGTTAAAAAACTATATTACTTACGCGGAACATATTTACAATAAATTTCTCCAATAATTTATTTTCATGTATGATCCTCCAGAGATATAGAATTAAGTTCGATATGCCTTATTTATTTATTTTTTTAAATAATTAACTGTTTAATGGACGAATTATTCACTCTTATTCGCCCATACATCGGTACAAGCAACGAATATTTTGATTTTATTCGTCCATCCAACTGGTTGACCGTGTGAGCTTTGTTGGTAATATATCATCTGCACGAATTCTACTTTACCAGACAAAACTGTTTTAGGGGCTGGAACCGCCACTGGAACGGGAGGCGCTACAAACTTGTGATCGCGAAAATGGCTCCATGGGCTCTCTCAGTCTTCTCTCTGCATAGCGTAGTGGTAGCGTGCGTGATTCACATCCGTTAGGCCGTAGGTTCGAATCCGGTTGGATACGCAAATTTTTTTTCCAAGGCAGGTTGGTTCGACCGAAGGTGGAGGTGACGGAAAAATCGATTAAAGGGATGAAAAGCCTATAAATTAATTTTTCTTGGTCAATTATTGTCGAATAATATCTTATACAAGCGTATTCAGAAGAAAAAATATTGACTGAATTAGCGGAACGCGCAGTGCCGTTCTGTGAAATTAACAGACGCGCGAAGATGATAATACAGTTTAGCACGGTTAAAATCTGAGGAAACTGCTAGAGTGCCCCGAGGTCAGAAAAAATCTGTGAAATCTTCCGGACATCTCCGTTTCCCGCAGAGAATCTTTTCTTTGAGTGCGCGATGAGCAAATTGTTGGTCGGGAAAGTAGTCGTTCACCTTGCATCATGTATTTTTTTCGTATTTTTCACATCGTAACGCGGCAAGTCGATATTGCTTGGTTGCGGACAAAGAATTTTATGGTTTATCTAGGTTGTAATTATTATGTGATAATTTCCTTGAGTTTCTGAAAAAAATATAGTTGGAAGATGGTAAGAGAGAGTGAATATCGTACTATTAATTACCCGAAGCGCTTCACGACATTTGACCTCTGAAACGAGGCCATGGACACATTTCAGAGCGTGCGAGTGCTTGCTTGTTCGAAAGTTTTTTTTTTTTTTTCAGTAGATGGGTTTTTGAGACTGAAAATAGAGGAATAGACGCGTTTCCAGATGGACGAGTATTTCCTCATATTGCATCAGCTAGCTTTTCGAGTTCACACCAATTTTCTTCGACATCTTCTACACTCTGGATCAATTTGACCCTTCACTTTAGCGAATTGCGTAGAACTCTAGAACTAATTGGTGTGAAAAAATTGAAAGATATGCTTAAAATTCTGTTTAAATGGTTCATTGATATTGAAGAGGTTATTAAAATCTTGATCACAATAACAAAAACCTCACGATGAAAATATTTATTTGAGCAATCGAGTTTTATCAAAAAATTCCAGTTTTTTAGATTTCTAACATTGCTCGCTGAAAGTTTAAGTGAGTTCTCTCGAAATACATTTGATGAATGAAAAAATTAGTCATCTAATCTCATTTATCTCAATTGAGAGTATTTATTTTATGCGAAAAAAGTTTTTGGGACCAAAAATGTCGGGAATCAAATGTTCTTCAGAATTGAAAATCAACAATTTTCAATACAAGACAACGATTCGGGAGAAACTTGCGAATATGTTTGTAGAGTCGTTTCGAGAGCCTCCCGAGTCGAAAACAAAGTAACCAGTTTTTCGGCCAAAGTTTCGACCAGGCCGAAAGCACGCCGAAAACAGACCGGAATAGACCCGTTCATTTATCCGTCGCGTCTAATCTTCCGGAATGAAATTAAAGTGGCAACGCGAAAGATGATTTATAGATTCTCTAATATTTTCTAAGGCCTCAAGATCACAATAATGACAAGAATACATGACAAAATAAAAATTTAGATAAAAAAAGATACCCAACGAGCTTTAACAATCATGACAATTACCTTCTTCTGATGACTTTTTGTAATATTTTGATATTTCCTTCTAAATTTATGGCAATAATGGCCTGATAATGCCTAGTAAAGAATCGACTGACCTGTTATTGGGGTCTGTTGGCAAGTCAATGTTGAAGCCAGCTTTCTGAATAAATATCCGAATGAATTGTGCAAGTTGAGGATATTTACAGTCCAGAGCGAAATAAATTTGGAGGCGCAATTCAATTGCGTGAAGAGTTGAATCAACCTGATACAGTGTGTCGTTCACGGTAACATATGCTGCTTCAATGTTAGCAACTGGCCCCACTATGACCGGAATCGGTTGAAATGTCAAACCTTGCCTTTGAAATTGTGTTTTCAAAGTTCTAAGTTGCGGTAAAAGCGCTCCAGCCGTCTGTAATTGAAACCATTGTAATTGTCAATTGTCCTCAAAATTATTTGTATAACAGAGTCGAATAGAAAGAATTAAGTATACCGGAACATGAAGAAGGAAACTATTTCGTCGGTCATGCACCGATCTTCCTATCGGATCCACTTCATCTGGGTTTTCTCCTCTTTGATCATGCCTTCTCCTCACTGGCAAATGTGTGTTGAATAAATAAGGCAATAAAAATAAGATAATTGTATCTTGAGCATCTAGAAATAGAAAAATTTTATCAGTTTCAATATTTACATTAATCTTGGTTTAAAAATACGTACGAGTATAGAAATTTGCTGTTTGTAGAAGTATTAGTAAAGCTTTGTCCTCAACGAATTTGATTCTTGAACAAGCATTGAGTTGAGTTATTAACGCAGGCCTCATCAGTTCCCAGCGGTCGAAAAATATATCATGTTTAGTTGGATGTAACAAGGTAAAGTCTTTTTGAAGCTAAAAAAAATCCGTAAACTATTAGTATTAATAATACAAAAATCCCATGCGAATAAAAATAAAAATAATCTTGATAGATTATCGTCCGAAAAAAAAAATAAAATAAAATGAATAAATAAATAATCGAAAAAATTTTTTTTTAAATAAAACAAATAATAATAAATAAATAAATAATAAAACGACAATAATAAAAGTAAATAAATCAAATATTTTACTGACTAATTCAGCACCAAGCGCAATTTTTAGACTGGATATTTGTTCATAATAATCATGGATCGTCAGCCCAGCTCTCAGTTGTCGATGGCGCGCTTCGAATGTGGATAATCAATAATTTTTCACTTCCTCAGTCGGATCATTGTTATTTTTCAACCACTCAAGTTGCTCTTCTTCAATTTCTAATCCACAAATGTTTATAATTATAATGGAATATTTTATATTTGTTGGAAGTTTTTGTTATTTACCTGTGGGTTCATAGGGCAATACGTTATTATTTACATTACGTTGTTGCTGACTTAATCCGAAAAGTCCGGCTCTTCTGAGTTTTCCTTTCATGTACTGGTAATGATCGTAAAGCCTTCCACCCGCATTGGTAGGATGAGAAAGACCTGGTACACGCTTGTAAGGATAATAATAATTGTTTGGATTTTCACTTAATAATTTATAAGATTATATCTATCTAATGTTTAGTAGCTCATCTCATACATCACTTACTTGTATCTATCCAATTTTTTAATTTGCCCGTTCACGGTGACTGGTCCAAAAGCCTCGTTTTTATGATCAGTTATTATAATACGTGCTAGAAGGCAGCTTACGTTGTTTTTTAAAAATCCGTGTTGTTCATAAAATTTTAATACAGTTTTGCCATCAGCACTGGGCATTAATAATCTTCCAATGGGCTAAAAAATACCATGTCTAAATAATGAAACCGTTTATATATATAAAATGTAAATATAACATTCAAAATTTTAACAGTATAAAACAATTACATTTCTCAGAATTAGTTCATCGGTAAACGGTACCGCATGCGCCTGTAAATAACGATTCATTTTGCATTAAAATAAATATTGCATTAATGTTGCATTGTTACAAAAGTGAATAATGTCATACCTACCATTTTTGTTAAATTTAGTTTGTTTCACCGCAAGTTTTGTATACAAAGAAACAAAATTAACTGGAAAAAAAATTTAAATCATAACTGAAAAAAAGCAGTAGCAGTATTAACTATAAAAGATGAATCATGAACAAAGAGAAGATGCATGCATGTCTTTTAGACACATGACTACACGAACACCAATACATATGTAAACGGATAGGTTAGGTAATAGGTACCACTCAAGGTTAAGATTTTTCGGACAGGTTTATTTTTTCGCTGCCCCAGCGCGAACAAGGAAAGTGCTCGGCAATATGTTAGAGAAAGATAGGCGATGCTCTGGACACCATGAATTATTAGATAGAAAGCAGAATAATTGAAAAAGATTATGAATTGACGAGTAATGAACAGTTTTTGTTTATTTGAAACTAAAGATAAACTCAAAAAACTAACGATAAAAATCTAGTGATCCAGAAAAAAAAGATTGCGAGAATAGCAGGGTTATAAAGCCGCACGTGTTATTATAGGTTAGTTGGTTCATTTTTATCATACGTACTTACTATAATAATGATGTCGGTGTGGATACTCCTTCGGGTGATTGATGTTTCTTCAATACCCAGAACTTTTTGATTTTTTTTAGCACTTTTATACGAGAATTTTCACATAAATACGCACCATGCAAGTAGGCATCTGTCTAGATAGGTATATATGTACACACTGTCTACTGTCGTCTTTAGTATGAAAGGGGGATAATGTAGTCGAAGACTACCGAACGCTTTCCCGACAACAGCCGAGGAGTACGATCACTGCTTGTCTTAGTAAAAACTGATTTTTCTTGGTGAACCTTTAGCTTTTCGGGAGTTAATTTTTAACTCCCAAGCTTAGACTTATCATTCGATACCTTCACGTAATAATTGAGTACGTAAAAATGCAAAACCTCTGGCGAATTGTAGCATTTTTTATTTCAATACAAAATAAATTACAATGTAAAGCTATTAAAAATCAACCTATTGACGCGGAATTTTTACTCTTGATAGATTTTACCACACAAACCTAGTAAATTGTTCGTGCGGCAAGGTAGTTTTTTTATCTAAAGGGGTAGTTTTTTCACTTAAAACGGCCAAAATAGTGCCAGTGATACAAATGGATCCCGGTTCCTACGGTGTCTTGGTAATTTTGCCTAGATATTTCTCTCCGTGTAGCTAAGTATGGGTGTATGACCCTACACAACTGACGCCTGACGCTGAACTTGAGTATGCTATGCATATATTTTTAGCCACAAAAAAAGACCTTGTTCAAGATGGACACAATCGAAAAAATCAGTTTCATCCTTAAAAAAAAAAAACAAATGGATTGTTCAAATCGCGCCGTAACTTTTGTTTTTTAGATGATTCAGTATGAACTAGTCATGCTTCGTGGATGGCGCCGAAAGTTCAACTGGATAGAATTGGAGGCCGAAATACTCCGGCAGCTTAAACCCCGCATCAACCAAGATAATGCGCGCGGGGCGATCGTCGAAATCAATGAGAGGAATAGTGGCCTCGTCATAAGCGAAAAGGCGCGAGTGTGGTGGTTTTGTATCCCGGGACATACGGTGCCTCCAACACCAGCCATGTATGTTTTCCGAAACAACTCTCTTATCCAGCGGTATCGAATAGAGTATTACGCTTATCTGGCCGTCCCAGCGGAGCTGCGGCGGAGGCAGAAGCGATTTCGTGCACGTGGAGCGACTCGCGAGTAGCTTCGCCAGCGACGGATTGAAGATGCTGACGTGTGGCAGCGTCACCGTCAAGAGATGCTCCAGCACCGCGGAAGGGTGCACGCCCGGGCGGCTCGGATCGAGCAGGAGGAAAATGCTCGTCAACAGAGACTTCGCGGCGGTGGTGATGATGGTGCCGCTGGTGAAGCCAGGCAAAACGCGGTTGTTGGGTCCGAAGATGAGAGCGAATGGCGAGTTTAATTAATCCTACGGTGCTTAAATAGTTGTTTAACAATTTTTCCGTTTTTTTTTTTTTTTTTTTTTTTTCAGAAAACCTCCAAACTAACATCGAATACGGTATAACGAAATGGAAAAGTAAAACTGTGGTTAATAAAATAAAATGTTTCGAGATTGGAAAATAAAACTTATTATTTGAATAAAATGTTTTATCCCTTTCACCCATCCCTCGCGCGTGATGATTTTCAGTTCCGGATAAGGCAGTTTTTAAATATTCAAGTTTTTGTTCTGTTGTCTATATATTTCCTGGCAGCTCTCCTATGAACGTGTGGATGACGTTTTGCATAATCAACAGCTGCTGTCCGAATTTGTTTATTCCTGATCCTACTCGAAAATCGTTTTCTGCGTTTCTTTCCTCTGATAGTAGAGATGTACCAACAACCGAAGGAATAGATTCATATGAGCTCATCGCATCAAGGTGTCGCAACTGGCGTTGAAATGTGGGGATCCGCCTTTTGTATAAGTCGCCCGGTGCTTCCAAGCAGCCCCGCCCAATTTAATAAGTAAAAAATATAAATACATCTCCGCCGTACGGCATTCGACTCGTTCGTTACCTTAAAAGCATCAGTCGATAAGAATAAACATCGATCTGTAATTGTTTAATAAACTAAATAATTAGTGTTAAATAATTCAGTGACTCCTTGTGGACCTTATCCCCCCACAGAAATACTTACTCTGCCGGAAGAACGGCTTCTATAATACTGTTCAGAGAAATATTATCACGTACTATTATTTCTAAAGGAGGCTGTTACACATCGAAGTAGCCGTAGTTGTAATGTCTAGTAAACCTCAATCGTTCAACACCTTCTATGGAATTTCCAAATGATGCGATCAAAAAACCACGTTCATATACCTGAAATTCATAGTCAAGGGATATTTCTCCCTGAATAGGTTGTTTAGAAGAATAGTTCGTTGCGATTATTTTGTTGGTCAACTTGGTCAGCTCCTGGCCTGCGCGACGACTTTCAAGTGACTTGCACTTGTAAAATAATAAAGAAACTGAGCGAGTCTTACAGCAGTCGCAATAGATGTCTAACATCTGCGCTATCTCGGTAAGTATACACAACGGCAGTATTCCATAAATAATATCCTGAAATAACGATTTCGGTAATGGGAAATAACCAATGATTTAATATAATTCACACAACGAGTAAGGCGATTGATAAAAATTCGATTGACAAATCGAAACTAACCTCAAAAAATGAAAAAGATATGCACTGACATACTTTCTACCCGTCCGCGCTACGTACATCCCTACCCGCGCGCCCTCATTGGTCCGATTGAATAGCGCGCGCCTTCCCTGTATCCCGGAGCGCACTTTCGTTTCATTCACGAAATCATGCCTACAAAAAACAACAAGACACCGAGCAGAAAGGTGTTACAAATCAAAAAGATAACAATTTAATTTAATAATCTTTTCTTTTACAGTGATAAACAGAAATCGACAATACAAAACAATGGCATCGAAGCGGTCACTGGAGCCAGCATCTGGTAACAATTCGGCGGTATTGAGCATTGGGCAAGTATCCGCCAAAAAAAAGAATACCTCCCGGCGGCCCACAGCTTTACAGATGAGATTACCGAAAACACAACTCGGCAATCTCGGATCCAGGTAAGAACACGCAAAATTTGCTTCAATTGTATGAGCCAGCCTTGAAGGCGTCCGCAGAGGTTAACGTTCCGGTGCGGAAACATCAGATGTTCTTCACGCTCGAGATCCAACAAAGTCTTGGATTAGTTGGATATCCCTTACGGAAAAAAACGATGAAACACCAATAAAGTACTGATGCATTATTTTTTTTCGCGCACTATTCGCATTAGTGACATGATAGTTACTCCATTACCGGCAATAGTATCAGTAGTGTGTCCATAATAATATAATTAGTAGTAATAATACTGATCGAAAGACAAATCCGGATCATTAATAATTATTTAGGATGGCGAATGTTTATTTAAATGATCTCTGATACAAATTCACAAAAAAAAAATTTTCAATTCATTCTTTTTTTATTAAATTATAATTAAAATTATTAGTTATTATTTTTTATTAAATTATACTAAATTATAATTATTTTTATATAAATTTTTCTGATGAGAAATTTAATTTAGTAATTTATCCATTTATTCCCACACGGAGAAATAGATAAACGGATTTATAGAAAAAAGGAGATAGGATACATTCCAAATATACGCTAATATATTTGTCGTATCCCGAGTAAGACAGATTTTTTTTAGTGGTGTCCCCAAAGCTTCCCGAGCTCGTTCGTTTCCCACAGCGTCCTCTTACTCAAAAAATGTAAGAAAAATTATGGATCTGATTTAATTTTTTTTTCACATCTTAGTAGATTTGATCGTAGGATCTTTAAGTTACCGGCGTGGACTGCAATCCCATGCGCCGTTTCGAGGTTTTCCTATGACCCTCTTTTTTGTATCTATAAAATTATTATGTTACAATTATTAATATCCCCTTTGAAAATATGTAGATCAACGCGCTTTTCCGCCTTTTTCCACACACGCGATATAGCAACTTCTCATTATATTTTTTTATTTTACGTCTAAAAATTTTGAAAATTTAAAATAATAAATTAATACGACAAATTTTATTACCATCATGATTTTCTTATCTTATTGTTTTTTTAAATTAATTATTTACAACATTCAAATTTTAATCAGTTTTCAATTAAGATTCCAATATTCAAATATGTATATACGTGCTGGGAACAGAGGAAAACAGGGTTGGATATGTCTTGAGAACTTTTCAGATTTTTTCAACGGACTAATGGGGTTTTTTTGGACGCATCGGGGATGCTTTGGAGACACACTGGGTACATGACGGACGGAACTGAGACGCCCTAGGGACACACTCGAGATGTGCTCGGGACGTTTTTATTTTCACTCGGGATATAATATACAACTAATAGTAGGAACATACGGAATATATATTTTTCGTATAAAAATTTTGTATAAAAAAAACAAATTTTAGATATAATTGCAAGTACATTTTTCCGTGAGGGTTTGCAAGATATTCAACTAATTTTTTTGGAATAAAAACTTCAATATTACAGTGCATATAATAAATAAATTAAGAATACTTGATATTTTTGTAATGAAAAATCGAATCAGCATCACTATATACTAATGCATTAACTAGAAAGGCGCTCTCGTAACATTCTACGTTTTACGACTAGATTTTGCATCAAGATCAAGCATAACCGCGGTCTCTACATGTGACGCTCGTGACGCATTTACATTTCGTGTTTTCTTCTCCATTCACACCCCGTCCGAAGAGAAGGATCAATCGAAAAATGATAAGGTAAGGCGGTAGCCGCGGCATAGTCAATCATTGAAGAAGAGCGTTAAAACACGGTAACCGTGCAGGGTAATGCATCGTGAACCAGGGTCCTATGTCTAGAAGCGCGTTCAGAAGAGCGTTATTAAAAAAATCATTTATTCATCATTTTCATACCGCGTTTTGCTCTTGCGTATCATTGCGATTGAAGCCTTATGTAATGAGAAGAAACGGATTCACAATATTTATCAATATTTAATATTATATTTATGACATAGTTAATCAGAAATCAGAGAGGCCGGTATTTATGCTAGCGTTCCGGGAGTGAGGTGGGGCTGCTGGGAATCTGCAAAGCTTCTACTCAGTTTTTTTGTTAAGATAGACTGAGATATTTAATCAATAGAGTAGTTAAGAATTAGTATTAGTGTTTTCTAGCCGTGTACAATAACAATACGCATAAATTGGTATTATTTTGGGATCGTTTCCGGCAACCGCTACAGTATCCAATCGTTGGTCCAAAAGGCGGGACGCGCGAGAGATAGAGACGCAAAGCGCGCGCACAGGAGCTTGCTCGGAATCAATACGCTACTGGAAGACTCGAGTTACGGGCGGGAACTTTCTAGACGAATGAGAGGGTGTAAGGATAGTGTAGAGCCACAATAGAGTCCACCTACGGTTCGCATTCGGTGTGTACCGAATGAATTTATAGTGTTCTGATTGTCATTCATTTCATTTCGACACAAAATAGAAATACTATGGATTTGGGTTGCTCTAATAGACATTTTAATCACTGTTTTAGATGCTGCCTTTTGATTTGTCTTCAATATAACACGAATTAATTTGTTTTTTTTTTTGTTTTTTTTTTTTCTCTGTTGATTTTATGCTCTTTCCATCTACCGTGGTCTGGTGTGGTCTTCGACAATGCGGAATTAAATTTCATTCACAATTTACGCCGTTATAGAATACATTCTCGAGGTGATTTGCCACAGAAGGTATCTACAATACCGAGTCGGGTGACTATTACCGATACATCAATTCAAACAACTGCACAGTTGATTGAATTTTTGTATCGGGGAAAGTATTACCTGAACGGTATTATGGCCGTGAAGATGACGCATTTCCAACCCAAACGGGCGGAAGATTGGGTCAAACTCGTTGACCAAAGTCGCGCCGAGGGGGCAGATTCGGCGAGCATTCCACAGCAACTCATCTTTCATGACGATAAGAGTTCTGCGTTAAATGCACCGATATTTTGGCACTACTGAAGGAGCATTTCACGCCGTAAAAATGTGGAAGGCTTGTCCTGCCAAAATTTTATCGATTACGCGAAGAAACTTGACAATTCTTCTTCAGAGGGGTTATCGGATGATAAAACCTTTGAAGAAAATTCCAAGATTCTCGAATCATTTTAGGGCCGGAAGAGTATTCGGCGTTTTACGATGGTGATATCGATACTTCGATTATGTGCCCAAATTTGTCGGAGTGTAAGATTAATTTTACCAAGCCGGATCCGGGATCGGCATCCTATTCGTCGTCGAAAATTCCAGGCCTGCTTAGCTCCCATTTGTATCTCGGCGTGAAGGGATCCATTTTCCCTTTGCACACAGAAGACGGCGATACCATATCGATAAATGATTGCTATGAAGGCAAAAATTATTGGTATGGGATCCCCGTTTTCGAAGCATCAAAGTTGAAAAATGCCCTTCGGGCCCATTATCCAGAGGAGTTTAAAGAATGCCGGAATTTCCTTCGACAGAAGAGTGTCTACCTGAGCGAGGCATTTTTAAATAGTCACGGCATTACTTTTGTTAAACTGATACAAAACCCTGGTGATCTCATCGTGACATACCCACGCGGATATTACCAGGGTTTTAACGCGGGCTACAACAGCAATGAGGCTATTGCTGCGGCACGCGAACTCGATTTACCCGTCATGGCATTGAGTGATTCTTGCACGTGCCAAAGCGATATCGAAAAAATCACTTTCGAAATTAGCGAGACGGTGAAACGACGATGGCCGAATTTAAATTACGCTCATCGTCTCATTACTGACGAGCATATTAATCAGCACAATGTAGCTGATAATAAATACAACCGGATTTGTAAAGCCGGGATGCGATAATTCTGATTCGAAAGACAATTACGAATTGCGCTATCCCGTGATTTGCAAATCCGATTGGTTGCATTATCAGCACCATCTTGTCAATGCTGTTGACCGCCCTGAATTGCTTTTTGAATGTAATCATGTTCAGAGAACATTTGAAAACATTCAACGAGTTGATAATGATGAAATAGTGGCACGGAGGAGATTACATGCTGTCAGTTTTGAGGTTGATAGCCAAACTTTAGGCAAAACGATCCGCTAATCCGTGAGCAGATTGCGGAAGTTGTAAGAAAGCTCATATTTTCTGATTTCGCAATCAGCCACGGGATCTATTCAAAGAGGCTATTCTCGAAGAATCATCTCGGCGTTGTCAAGGGAAGACGTTATTCCACCACACGAATATTCGTCCTCACAACCTCGAAGAAATCGCTTGACGAAAATACGAACCTAGACGCGATGGGTATTCTTCCGTGGCAAGCCAAGGCGGTGAGGGCAATGTTTAACATGCAAAGACCCCATCTAACATTGAACATCAATTCGGCACTGCCAACCGCACCCGAAAAAGTCCTCAACGCTCGGCGAAATTACCTTTCCGATCGTGTATCGTAATGGTCCTCGAGAATGTATTTTTTAGTCTCATTTTTCGTCATCACTCGGTCTTACAATGAATAGTTCCAATTACTTGGATATCTAATAGTTGGATATCTATCGAAGATCATAGTCTGAACAAATTTTGTTGAATATAAACCGACACGTATGCAGGCTCTCTCAATTTCTGTACAAATAATGCTTCTCACCAAAGATATTAATATTATTATTGTAATTATCATTATTATTATTATAACGTGGTATTGTAGTTATTGGTATTATCATCATTATTATTCGTAGGTGATATTATGATTATTGACATTGTCATTATCATTATTATTATCGTTCTTGTCCATTTGTATCATTATTTTTATCATCATTTTCATTATTATTATCGTTATTATGATCATTTTTATCATTTTTATTATTGTTTTTATTATCATTATAATTTTTGTTATTATGATCATTTTTATCATTTATACTATTGTTTTTATCGCCATTTTCGTTATTATTATTGTTGTAATTATTATTATTATTATAACTGTTTGTGTTTTTCTCCGTTGTTCCCGAATACAAGTATTATTACACATGTAAATTGAAAGGATTAAACCAACTCATCCTATATAAATATTCGAAAAATAATAAAAATTATGCATGTATCATTATCCTCGTCCGTAATATTAAAATTAATAAAGCAGAGAAAATATATTTAAAAAGAAGGTTTCAATTTTTTTAAAACAATATTCTCGAACCGGTGTGAAGCTGCAAAACAAATTTTTACAAAAGTTGTTATGCAGCCGTTTTCGACCGTGTTTTAATTAGCAATTTAATCAATTTTACTTTCAAGTATCTTCACGGACATGGTTATTTCGCGACGTTTTAGAGGACCCGCGTCTACATTGTAACATGTTTTTACACGTTTCAGGTCTGAGAAAAACAGCCGCAGAGACGAGTGAGTCAACGAGTCAAATGAAACTGCTTACTCACGGTAGGAATACATTATGATAATGTTCATCGGTCGGTTAACTTTATCACGCAAGCATGAAATACCGACGCTCGTGTAAAAGGAGCTCGTGCACGGTGGCCGTCAGAGACACCGAGTAGAAATAGTTACCGACGGACGGAGCACTCGTTGTCAAAAAAGCAGAAATCTGTATTTTGCAGAATATGCAAGGCATATGTGTGCTCTACTCTCGCTCAGTGCACTCGCTAGTGACGTTCAATGCTGAGCAGTATTCAATTTAAATTACGGCAACCTACCAGTCAGGGTGTAGGGGCGAGTATATGAATACCCGCTATATTGATATCAATCGTCATGTTTTTCTACAAAAGCAGATTGGGATTTAAGTTATCCACAAAAAAAGGCGTGAGTGTCGTGGAACACTCGGTAGGAACGAAGTTACTATCGCAATGTATTATGCTGCAACGATAAAAAAATTAACAAATGAAATTAGATATCCAACTAATAATCAGGAGTATTGAAGTCAATACTGTAATGATAAAGAAAGTTAGGGAAAGGGCGAAAAATCACTATATTATTAGTTCAAAAGTTATATTTCCATTTATGAGTTGTGAAAATAACATTTTCATTTTTATTGTCCATCATTTACATCATCTAATCGACTCTGAACTTTAACTGGGCTGGCCGATGCGCATGCGTTGAGGATCTCCATAGCCGACCGATGCGCCACTGACTGGACTCTGACACTCCTCGAAACGAATAAAAATATAGTATATGTAAATGGGCGCGTGCTTATTAGCTGTCCTGCAAGCCAATTAGCGCGCCTTTATAGACCTCTGTCAAAAATATAGAAAGTCGCGTGACGGAAATACCTTACACTTTTTTACCTAGCGCCCTGCCTTTTTTCCTCATACCGCGCGATAAGGAACTACGTTCCAAAGATAATCATTACGATGCAATTTTTATGACAGACGGGGTCGATAATAGATTTCTTTACAATCTACGATCGCGTGCGGGTAATTCTACTTTATCGGCAAGAGATATCACTTACATTACCACCGTATTTGAAATGTTCATTAGGATAAATCTCGCGATAACATGGATCAGAATCGAACTTTCGTCACATTCTCTCAACACAATGGTCATTGAAAAATGCACGAATGAGTGGCAAATTAGTTGTGGGGATAATTACAGCAAAAAATTACATTTATGCACTCGTTTTTCTTATATGTGCGGGCGGGAGCTGCTGCCGCTTCGCGGCCAATGGAGAAACTCGTTAGAGGACCCCCCTTCTCTCTTTCTTTCTGACGAGCAGACACACGCTGGTCCTAACGACTCCGGGCTCCTTCTTGCACTTTTTAATTGTACTGGCTGGTTATTTGAGCCACAGGGCGTGAAACTCCACCCTGAATCCTTTTTTAAATGGAATAACCTCCCGAATCCTGGTGAATTCTCATCTTGGTCGCGGGTACGTGGTCCAAATAGGCGCAGATCGGCGCTGACTTTATTACATTTGGTATAATACGTTTTCTAACAATCCTCAAAAGTTTTTAAAATAAACAATTAATAATTTTAAAACAAAATAATCGTGTATACATGCGGAAATTCTTTTAAAACTAATTTATCACGCGCAAACGCCGTCCTGGGACTATGTCGGCTGACTACGCGAGTACATAAAAATCAATAATTGAATATGTGACGTATAAATCATCACAACTGTGCACGACGAGGCCTCTGCCACGTCACACCTCCTCACCGGACCCGGGCTCATTTTTTAGAGTGAGGACGTGGTCATACCAACTCAAGACGAGGCTGTGTCAGCTGAATTTACTCCCAATTTCATTATTGGACTCGCGAATATCGCAGTCCGGCACACTCTGGTCGTTTCTGCGAACATTTACACTGGTATCAGGGATCAGGGGTGACTCAGGGTATCTCAGGGATGAATTACTAGGAGAACAAGGCTACAAAACGATATTATCCGGCGTCACACCAACCGGGCTCGAACCCACAACCTGAAAACCCTGAGAATAAGAGTATTTTACTCGAAAAAAAACATATGAACGAGAGCACTTCCGGTTTACGCTTTTTAATTGAATATGAATGCTTGATCCCTTCCTCTCGGTATACCTGGCGATGGTGAATTCATCCGAAATAATAAATACTCCGCGTATGATAACTCCGGTAAACGATTATTTAGTTTTGTACAGTGAATTTTAGACGCCGCGCAGGACGCCGACACGTGTACGCGGACACTCGATTGGATCAACCCGGAAATAAAGACCAATACACTCGATACGCGTGTCAAAAGTACCGTCGTTGAGCCCCCAAAAAATTTTACAACGAAAGTTTGCCACCTTAGGGCCTAAATCACGGAAAATTAGCAAAATGTAGAGATCAGCGCTAGCGCTGTCTCTCTCGAACTTGCAGCAACTAGGCCGCGCACCCCAACCAACACATACACGCACACACAAAGCGGCCAGGAACGTCGTTTGCGTTAAAAACTCATTGAATTATTATAATAGATTATTAGGAGGACCCTGAGAAGCAGGTAAACCCCCTATGACACTAACAAATTAGCAAGAAAACTGACTCTATCGGCGATTTCAGCGCTCGACCACAAATCTGCCCAGCCTCGCGGTAAATTGGCCACGTACCTCGCTCCTCAACGTCGCCAATACCGCGAAAACCTTTTCTTCAGCAACCAGGATGTCCGGGGTGAAGACGGAAGTAGCCGGGAGTCGTCTCTTCCGTGTAGGTCTCTCAAAATTTGTCACCAAACGCTCTCAAAGAGTCTTAGTGCACGATACACGCGGTGTCAGCCCACAGAGTGTCGTCCACACGCACACGGTTGGCGTTGCAACCGGCCGCTCACTCATCACGCTTATTCCACGTTTGGCGCGCAGGTTTGAATCGGTCCTCGGCGACTCGTAGCTCCTCCTAGAAATTTTTGAGTTGCCCCGGCCACAGGACGTGCCTGAGGGTGTGATACTCCACCCTCGATCCTCTTTCCAGGTAACACAACCTCCTGGCTGCTCTTAATCCTCCAGAATCCTGGTGAATCCTTGTATTTGGTCGCGACTACGTGGTCCGAATGGGCGCGAATGGGTGCAGATCGGCACTGACGCTTGTCAAATTAGGTGCAATATGCTTTTCAACAAACCTTAACAGTTCCAAATGAACAATAGATAAATTCGAACAAAACAATCGTCGAGACACGTGGGAATTAACCTTAAATTAATTTATTATGCGCCAAAGACGTCTTAGGACTATGTCGGCTGACCACGCGAGCACATAAAAAATCCATAATTAAATATATGACGTATAGATCGTCACAACGGAGCACGACAAGGCCCCTGCCACGTCACAATATATATCAGAGTCAGAAAATACCAAAATTTTTCAAATGTCGCGCCATGAGGACGGCTGTAATAGCCAGATTTCTAAGAAATCTACTGAAACGAAAAAAAAAAAAAAATGTACGACTAACCGACGTAAAATTTTTCGGTGGAAACACCTGCCACTGGACGTGCTCTATGCTGAGGAGTACGGCATGCGCCACTCGAAAACAGGCATGAACAAAACCGACAGCGAGTACAGCAACAAGCTTATTCATTTGAACCGAACCGAATTAAGGCTCATAGTAGTTATGGACTGAGCATTGGCTCACTGGAAAGTATGCTCATAAGTAAATCTCTCTGCTGATGGTGCAAGAAAGAGGGGAAATCTCCCTACATATTAGGGTGATTAAAAAAAAAAGAATATTTTTTTTTTGTTTGGTACTCTGAAAAATAGGTTCCTAGACACCTCTAAGAAAGCCACTCCAAGCATGAGTTCTTAATTGTAACGGGAAGGTCCTCCTTCCTACAGTTTTCTATTTTTTCTTATTATCAGATAGAAAAATTTATATCTCGCTTCGAACTACTTGAAAAGATATCTTGTTCCTTAGATTTTGTAGGAAATTGAATGCTCTACAAAAAAGGTCTCTTACGATTTTTTCGTAAACCCAACTGTTTAAAAGATATTAACGGTCAAAGTTTGATTATTTTTGGGAAAATTTTTTATTTCTTATGAATTTTATAACTCAATGAAAAAAAATCATTATGAATGATGAAACTCATAGTTTTGTAGGAAATTCACTGCTCTATAAAAATAGTCTCTTATGATTTTTCGATCAAGTTGAGCGTTTACGAGATATTCATCGTCAAACATCAATGCATATCAATTTTTCTAGTTTTTGATCAATAATTCGAAAAATTTCAATTTCTTCTGTGAGTTTCAAGGAAATTTAGACAAATTTGAGTTTTTATTATAAAAGCAACTCCTATAGATGTTTTCTGTTCAAAAATTCATTTGAAAGTTTTTATTCTAATAATATATTTTTTTAATTTTATCTTTAACAATTTAAAATCTCAATCGCGTTGTCATTTATTATTATGAAATTTGTTCAGTGGGTATTTTTAAATTGTTTTTCACAAAATATACATAAAATTTTCGTTCGAGGGGATTTTTGTTTTGAATTCCATTTTTTCTTTTGTTTGTCTTCTGAAACTAACGCCATCTATGTTTTTTACTCTCAACTATCTTCTGTATCTACCCATTTAATACCGTATTTTCAGTGTTCCTAAAACTGATCATCTTGAATACGTAATAAAATAATTCATTCCAAATAAGGCGTATAATCATCACATAAATTTATTTATCATCAATTAACCTACAATGAATAAAGAAATACGTTTTATCGGAATATCTGTACAAAGAATTTCGGAACGTAAGTTACTAAAAGTGAAAGAGGTTATGCGTGTGTTTTTCTACCAACTTAAAATTTTAAAGTATTCAATCAAACAAAGTGCTAAAAATTCAGTTGACCAAGTTATTGAACTGTGGAGAAAAAATCAGATCCCAACTAGTGGAGCTCCTAATGCAGTCAAAAAATTTCTTCGCTATCACAGTCAATGGTTAAAATTACAAAAAAATTTCGATAAAAAGAAGTTAGCGCAAAACCAAAAGGAAATGAAATTTCAGACTGATCTTGAACAATTATTCGACATTGTGAGCGAAAAATCCTTAAAAGTGCTTGATGATAATATTCGAAAGTTGTATTTGGATCAAAAATTCGGTACCCATAAAGAGATTCTTTCTAATAATGTACCTGTATCAAACTTAACCACAACTATGATGGGAATAGATGAGAGTAGTAAGTATCTGAGATATTTAATTATTATAAAGTCAGGTAGTAGTGTAACTTTTCATAGATGACTAGATGACATTCGACTAGACAATTTTTGGAGTCTTTTCTTAATTATTTGTCATCAAAATGAATAAATTCTATACATTTTCTTCGTTTAATTTATAAAACAGATCTTATTCCAGACTTAAATCAACCGTCTACCAGTCATGCGATTGTTCCAAGTGAAAAATCAGAGTCGTTCTCTACGTATACATTAAGTGGAGTTACAAATTTTTGATCTGATTCAGAGTATGAACCTCCAATTCCGACAAAACGAGCAAAACTTGATGTCTGAACTCCTGAAGTCATTTTTGGACTCGACCGAGCTAATGTCAGCAGTAGAAATGCGATGTTTATTATTGCTCCGGTATTACTAGCGGTAGGTATTAAAATTGAAGATACAACGCTCAGTTATAGTTCAATTCAACGAGCTCGTATGCTTCAAAGAGAAGACATTGCTAAAGGACTTAAAGACAACTTTAAAACACACGATAAATACGTTGTGCATTGGGACGGAAAAATGCTGAATGACCTTGTTGGATCAAAATCTGTGGAACGGCTACCAGTTATTTTAACTGCATTTGGTACCGAACAATTACTTGGTTCCAAAAATGAATTCTGGGACGGCAGACAATCAAACATCAGCCATTTTATCGACATTGAGTGAATGGGGTATTATTAATTATGTTAAGGCGATGTGTTTTGACACGACGGCAGTTAATACAGGTAACTTATCAATGATAATTTAATCTAAAAAATATTTAATTATTAACGCTCTAGTTTACTTTTTATTGCTTACTGAATTTCACTTGTGAAATTATTGAGAATTATTTACTCATTTGGATTTTAAATATAATCTACAATTTGTTTAAAATATTAAATTTAACGATAGTTATCTATTTTCTTTATACAGGAATTCATAACGGTACATGTAAGGCAATTGAAAAGACTTTGGGAGAAGAGTTAATCTGGTTACCATGTAGTCACTACATTTCTGAGATCATATTGAGAAGTGCATTTGAAGTATATTGGCCTGTGTCATCTGGGCCAAACGTACCAATGTTCGGAAGATTTGAAAAATCATGGGATGGAATAAATGAAACTAATTATAAATCTAGAATTGAAGATACTGTTGTTGCTGATATCATTTTGGATAAAAAAATGAAATATCTAGTTTAATTGCACAATCCTTACAGGTATGATTAAACAGCGATTTTAAGAAAAAAAATTTTCTTGTTTCTGACAAATTTCTAATTGTTTATGATAGTAACTACAACCCCGAGATCACTATAAAGAATTGTTGGAATTGTCGTTGATTTTCCTTGGAGAAATGCCTCAAGAAGAAATTTTTTTCAAACGTCCTGGTGCAATTCATCATGCTAGGTGGATGGCGAAGGCAATTGACAGTTTAAAAATGTTTCTATTCAGAAATGAATTTAAACTTTTTAATAAAGAATTGCACGGTCTTCGGCAAATTTGTATATTTATAGAGTTACACTGTATTTAAGAGCTTGGTTTTCATCAACTTCTGCAACAACTGCTGCTAATCATGACTTGCAGTTTTTGAAAAATTTATTCGAGTACAAAAATATCAATTCATTGATTTCTTCAGCAACTTGTGAAAAAATGATTTTGCATTTATGGTATTTAAGTGATGAACTTGCCATTTTATCATTATTTGACGATACCGTTTCATTGGAAGTAAAAAAAAAATATTGTTGGAGCTGTTAATACTCGTAACGGTACAGATTCTAAAACTAAAAAATTTATAATTGACAAAAACGATTTGAATTCATTAACGCAAAAAAGTCTGAGTGACTTTGTTTCTAAAAAGTCTTTAAATCTCTTGAAAATCTTTGATTTACCGTTTGACTTCCTTGATAAAGATATTGAATCGTGGCCTACTAATGACAGTTACATTGAAAATAAAGAATACTTTAACCAATTGAAAGTTGTTAATGATTCAGCAGAACGAGCTGTTGCATTAGTTAGTGAGTATAATCAATGCTTGACAAAAAATGAAGAGCAATTCCAATACTTATTGCAAGTTATCAAAGAACATCGAAAAAAATACCCAAAGTGCAATAGAGGAAATTATTTACAGTAAAAGTGTACCGTTATGTTGAAAATATTGAAAATTATATGGCAGTTGATAATTCAATAAATAAATTCTTCGATAAAAAAGTGAAACACATGTGAAACACACTAAATTGACTTATATATTTAAAAAAATGCACTAATTTTTTGTTTTAATGTAATCAAACATGCCCAAGACTAAAAAAACTAATTAAAAAAATAGTTCATAACATATTTTTATTTATAGAAACTCAAATTTGTCTAAATTTCCTTGAAACTCACAGAATAAATTGAAATTTTTCGAATTATTGATCAAAAACTAGAAAAATTGATATGCATTGATGTTTGACGATGAATATCTCGTAAACGCTCAACTTGATCGAAAAATCATAAGAGACTATTTTTATAGAGCAGTGAATTTCCTACAAAACTATGAGTTTCATCATTCATAATGATTTTTTTTCATTGAGTTATAAAATTCATAAGAAATAAAAAATTTTCCCAAAAATAATCAAACTTTGACCGTTAATATCTTTTAAACAGTTGGGTTTACGAAAAAATCGTAAGAGACCTTTTTTGTAGAGCATTCAATTTCCTACAAAATCTAAGGAACAAGATATTTTTTTTAATAGTTGGGAGCGAGAAATAAATTTTTCTATCTGATAATAAGAAAAAATAGAAAACTGTATAAAGGAGGACCTTCCTGTTACAATTAAGAACTCATGCTTGGAGAGGCTTTCTTAGAGGTGTCTAGGAACCTATTTTTCAGAGTACCAAACGAAAAAAAAATATTCTTTTTTTTTGATTCACCCTACTACATATGCTGTTGTCATGTACAGAGCTTAGGCAGATCTGTCTGGACATACTCAGTCCAGACACGGTAGGTAAGGAATCTGGCATTGAAGAGTACATGTTAGGTGCGCTTATCCATTTTGTGACGGCAGGCAGTCTGGCCCAATGCCAGCAAAGCATCGCGAGTGTTTCTAAGGAACACGGGTGCAATGGTCCTTGAGAGACTGACCACCCGCATTCTGCAGCAAGTCATACGAAAACAATCGTTATCATGTGTAACAATTTTAGCGTGATGAAAAAATAAAAACGATAAGCATAGACATGGTCAATGTGAATATGTACTTGAATTTGACGTTAATTTGTTTCCCGTCACAAAAGCACAGCCACCTAATTCATTCTTATCGATAATATTAATATTGTTTCGAGTTATTTTACGCAATAATTTTTTCGTCGAAGAATTTAAAGTCAGCATAGAAGTACAAAGAGACGACGAGATCATACCGAGATATTATTGGATGCGAGAATGTAGATTTTGGCGATTATTTTTTGGTAAAAGTGACGACATGGTCTTGGAAGTCTTATGGACGGCACTGGTTAACATAAAAAGATTACCCAGGATGACAGAAGTCACGGGTCGGACCTGGTGCTCCGATGGTAAGACGCCGAGAATCACAGGTTCAGAGAATTTTGGGCTGAGGTGATAGATCCGGTCTGCGGTCAACGCGATGGCCACGCGCAGTAGGAATGACCGTTTGAGGTTTTTAGGTGAATATCTTTTTAGTGTCTTACAGGAGACTCTAGTAGAGATGTCGCTCGGAAGTCGGGATGGAAGTCTATGTTTGAGGAGTGTCAGGATCTGAGAATCGAGTGTAATCGAGAACTTTTTTATATTCGTGTTTTGCACTCCAACAAAACACTTATTATGTGACGATGCCGATACACGGCATCCTCATGAGAGAGCTGTTGAAAATCTGCCTTACCGTACCTTTTCTTAGGGTTTTCCTAGGGGATTTGGTGAACATCACTTTTTCCCTAGCAAAGAGGATCACCTGTTGGTACGTAACGATACGTTATGGCATCATAGCGTAATCATCAGTAAGATCCTTACTGAGATACCGTGTATCGGCATCGTCACATAATAAGTGTTTTGTTGGAGTGCAAAACACGAATATTATGTTCCTTTGGCCGATACACGGTATCCTCATGAGATACTTGTTTGTTATCTACTGGCGATCCTCTCATACGCTATGTGATCTTGCGAAAAGCAGCATAATTGCTGTTGGGCGTGTCATATGATTGATATATCTTGGAACGTTCATATTTATTCAAAGCATACAAAACTCAACACTACCTCTTTCTTTCTCTAACAAAATTATTTCATCTTATTCTAGCAACTCCATCACAGGCCTCTTTGGTCCTTCTTTGATGTGCAGTGAGTATTGTCTACTCGTACTCTTTTCTTTTTTTTTTTTTTACACAGGTTCAAATTGACCCGATAAAAGGGAGATATGTTGTGTAGAAACTCGGTTAATCTGTTTACAGTAGTGTTGGCGAAAAGTCTACGCGCATTCCCAATTTGCGCGTCTTAGGATCACTTCCACGGGGTTATGTTGTGTAGAAACTCGGTTAATCTGTTTACAGTAGTGTTGGCGAAAAGTCTACGCGCATTCCCAATTTGCGCGTCTTAGGATCACTTCCACGGGGAGGTCGTCGATCCAGCCCCTTGAGGCTACTGCAGATCTTATGCTTCCAGGTGGGGCATTTATGCCGGCTTCACGGAGTACAGAGCGTAACCAGTTTCCCAGTACCGTCGTCGAGGCAGGTTTTACTGGACCGCTCAGCTATAAAGAGCTCAGCTAGTCCAGGTGTCCTTCTCTCCTTTGAAAGCCTCCACAAAGCCTTCACCCAAGTAACAGGACACAGGCGAATGTTAGGGTATTTGGAAATTTTCCATCCGGATTGCCTTAACTTTGCTCTGTTGGTTTAGTTAGTTAAAGCTGGCCATAGGGTCAGCGTGTCTCCGGAGTCCTCAGCGTGTTGAGGTGAAATTCGCAGAAGAGTTAAATCATGCACTCTGCGACCCGAGGCGAGTAAGAGTAGAGCGACTGTACGTCTCGATACTTCAAAAAGGGTCAAGTTATTTGTACCAGCCGCTAGCCAATCAACAAGGATTTTAGCATCCCAAATAGGTGCCCGTATGTCCTTAGGGCGATCATTTTCAATTGCTCCAATCACTTGTTTGACCAGAAGGTTGGCAGCTAAGTTGATGGAGCTGCTCCCCATGCAAAAGATTGCAACTGCCGACTTGTTCACCCTGATGGTCCCTGGTGACAGATGTTCGACGAGATGTAGGTTAGCTAAGAATCTCGCTAGGTTCTCTCCCCTGGGTGACAGGGGGTTTATCTCATTTTCCTCACACCACCTTGTCCAACGTGTAATTGGGGCTCTGTATGTCTCTCGGGTGGACTTTCTCCAGCTTCTCTCGACGAGATCTCTTTCCTCGGATGACCAGTTGGTAACTAGGGTCTTCCACCCCCAACCGTCCACACTTGGAGTGTTAGCTTTTCTACCTGCTGTGGAGGTCTCCCGGTCGAGAGATCCACCAGGGTCTCTGCCAGTTTGGGTATTGTCCAAGGAGGCTGCAGGCTGCGTCTGGCTAGATCGGACATCCAGAGCGTCTGGTCCCACTTGGGTGCCACAATCAGGAATTTTCCGGAGCAACGGTTTAGATGTGCCAGTGATACCGGAGACTCTCGATGGAATAGAATTAGAGAGTCTACCATTCATCGATCCCAGAGATTTCGGGGATCTAATCCACACTTTCGCAGAAATCGATTGTGGAAATCAAAATTTAGGCGACAATGACGCCGAGCTGAACCTTCCGCCCCAGCTTTACAAAAAGGGTGAAGGATCACGGATGTTCTGGGAACATTCTCTTGTTACCAGGGAGGACTATCAGGATACGATCCTACTCACGGAGGACTACGACTCATTCGAGGAATTATTCGAGGCAAGGAAGAAAAGTACACGGGACACCACGGCACGAAAGCAGCCACAAGAATCAAGGTTCCCTTTGGAACCACTCGTTGAAGAAGAAGACGAGATACCGGAGACTCTCGATGGAATAGAATTAGAGAGTCTACCATTCATCAGCCACAAGAATCAAGGTTCCCTTTGGAACCACTCGTTGAAGAAGAAGACGAGATACCGGAGACTCTCGATGGAATAGAATTAGAGAGTCTACCATTCATCGATCCCAGAGATTTCGGGGATCTAATCCACACTTTCGCAGAAATCGATTGTAGAAATCAAAATTTAGGCGACAATGACGCCGAGCTGAACCTTCCGCCCCAGCTTTACAAAAAGGGTGAAGGATCACGGATGTTCTGGGAACATTCTCTTGTAAATAAAAATTTTGTAAATACTAATGATACATCAAGACAACAGATTGAGCCCGTAGAGGCAACCATGAAGGATCACGGATGTTCTGGGAACATTCTCTTGTAAATAAAAATTTTGTAAATACTAATGATACATCAAGACAACAGATTGAGCCCGTAGAGGCAACCAGTGCAGTGAGTGAAGATGGGTCACTCGGTGTTAGTCGGGAGAATGGGTCTTTCCGAAGGGACGATTTCGCTCAGGGGTCGCGATGTGTTCGGGCACGGGGTGAAATTCGGATAGGAAAGAGCTCAGGGTCTTCGGTGACACCGGGAGCGAGCAGGTGCTCGGGGTAGAAGTAAGCGAAGGTGAGTCACTCGGTGTTAGTCGGGAGAATGGGTCTTTCCGAAGGGACGATTTCGCTCAGGGGTCGCGATGTGTTCGGGCACGGGGAAATTCGGATAGGAAATCTTTCCGAAGGGACGATTTCGCTCAGGGGTCGCGATGTGTTCGGGCACGGGGAAATTCGGATAGGAAAGAGCTCAGGGTCTTCGGTGACACCGGGAGCGAGCAGGTGCTCGGGGTAGAAGTAAGCGAAGGGGAGTCACTCGGTGTTAGTCGGGAGAATGGGGCTTTCCGAAGGGACGATTTCGCTCAGGGGTCGCGATGTGTTCGGGCACGGGGAAATTCGGATAGGAAAGAGCTCAGGGTCTTCGGTGACACCGGGATCAGGGGTCGCGATGTGTTCGGGCACGGGGAAATTCGGATAGGAAAGAGCTCAGGGTCTTCGGTGACACCGGGAGCGAGCAGGTGCTCGGGGTAGAAGTAAGCGAAGGTGAGTCACTCGGTGTTAGTCGGAAGAATGGGGCTTTCCGAAGGGACGATTTCGCCCAGGGGTCGCGATGTGTTCGGGCACGGGGAAATTCGGATAGGAAAGAGCTCAGGGTCTTCGGTGACACCGGGAGCGAGCAGGTGCTCGGGTTAGAAGTCAGGGGTCGCGATGTGTTCGGGCACGGGGAAATTCGGATAGGAAAGAGCTCAGGGTCTTCGGTGACACCGGGAGCGAGCAGGTGCTCGGGTTAGAAGGAAGTGTTACAGAGGGATTCAGAGAGGGAAGTTTGGCGCGGGAGTCGCAATGTGTTTGGGCCCCGGCAGACGGAAACTTTGAAGACGGTGAAGAGGAACTCCAGGCTGTGTGCAGCGATTTCGAGGAGTATGATGACCCCCAGGGGGGAAGTGTGCGTAGGAAAATTTTCACACGGGTGGAAATGTTAGAAGAAGACGACTTTGCTGACGAACAAAAACCCCGGGTGAAATTGATGACCCCCAGGGGGGAAGTGTGCGTAGGAAAATTTTCACACGGGTGGAAATGTTAGAAGAAGACGACTTTGCTGACGAACAAAAACCCCGGGTGAAATTTATGAGGTCACTCGAGGCGCTATCCACAATGAACGAATTTGATAAAATGGAATTTAAAGTGAAAAGACAGTTGGAGCGTTTATGAGGTCACTCGAGGCGCTATCCACAATGAACGAATTTGATAAAATGGAATTTAAAGTGAAAAGACAGTTGGAGCGCTCCCATCGGACTGAGCTCGTGAGTCGCGCGCGAAAGGTAAAAATGAAAAACTCTAGGGTAGAACATCCTGAATCAGACGGCGAGAGCTCGAGATGTAAGAGTCCCTCCACAAAAATCAGTGGAGATCCGACCACTAGGCGCTATCCACAATGAACGAATTTGATAAAATGGAATTTAAAGTGAAAAGACAGTTGGAGCGCTCCCATCGGACTGAGCTCGTGAGTCGCGCGCGAAAAGTAAAAATGAAAAACTCTAGGGTAGAACATCCTGAATCAGACGGCGAGAGCTCGAGACGTAAGAGTCCCTCCACAAAAATCAGTGGAGATCCGACCACCAACATTCTTGGCTGTCTGACTACTTGGAGCTCAAAATTTGCGCTGAAGGACGACAGTGTACAAAAACCCCGGGTGAAATTTATGAGGTCACTCGAGGCGCTATCCACAATGAACGAATTTGATAAAATGGAATTTAAAGTGAAAAGACAGTTGGAGCGTTCCCATCGGACTGAGCTCGTGAGTCGCGCGCGAAAAGTAAAAATGAAAAACTCTAGGGTAGAACATCCTGAATCAGACGGCGAGAGCTCGAGATGTAAGAGTCCCTCCACAAAAATCAGTGGAGATCCGACCACCATGTAAAAATGAAAAACTCTAGGGTAGAACATCCTGAATCAGACGGCGAGAGCTCGAGATGTAAGAGTCCCTCCACAAAAATCAGTGGAGATCCGACCACCAACATTCTTGGCGGTCTGACTACTTGGAGCTCAAAATTTGCGCTGTAAACTCTAGGGTAGAACATCCTGAATCAGACGGCGAGAGCTCGAGATGTAAGAGTCCCTCCACAAAAATCAGTGGAGATCCGACCACCAACATTCTTGGCTGTCTGACTACTTGGAGCTCAAACTTTGCGCTGAAGGACGACAGTGACGAGGAAGCCGTGGAGGAGCCTCTCTGTCAATACTGTGAGTGTAAGAGTCCCTCCACAAAAATCAGTGGAGATCCGACCACCAACATTCTTGGCTGTCTGACTACTTGGAGCTCAAAATTTGCGCTGAAGGACGACAGTGACGAGGAAGCCGTGGAGGAGCCTCTCTGTCAATACTGTGAGTCAAACAAACATCGGGGAAGGATCAGGTAACGAAAATGTCATCATTCATCTGAGTCGACCGTTATTAAGAGCGGAACTAAATTACAACACCGTGGAGAAGGAGGGTCTCGCAGTTGTCTGGAATTTGAAGAAATTCAGAGGCTACTTGGAGGGTGTCGAGTTTCGTATCTACACTAACCATTCGGCCTTACAGTGGTTGGAATCTCTCAAAGATCTTACGGGAAGATATCAGGTACAACTCACTCCTACTCCTATTTGCCATCCACAAGCCAATCCCGTAGAGCGAGGAAATCGAACCATAGGACCCATGATCACTGCGTTCGTGATGTCGAGTTTCGTATCTACACTAACCATTCGGCCTTACAGTGGTTGGAATCTCTCAAAGATCTTATGGGAAAATATCAGGTATAACTCACTCCTACTCCTATTTGCCATCCACAAGCCAATCCCGTAGAGCGAGGAAATCGAACCATAGGACCCATGATCACTGCGTTCGTGAAAAATATAACTCACTCCTACTCCTATTTGCCATCCACAAGCCAATCCCGTAGAGCGAGGAAATCGAACCATAGGACCCATGATCACTGCGTTCGTGAAAAATAAACATACCGAATGGGACGCGCACTTAGTTGAGTTACGATACGCTTATAATGCATCCGTACACAGCGCCTTAGGCGCTGCGTAACGCCGTTCTAATTGAACCATGGTCGTGATCCGCGATCCGCGAATATACCAACCAAACCGGGACAGAGCTAGGCACTCACTACTACAACGATCTGAAAATCCCCCGGAGAGGATCGCGACGGCAAACCAATGACCTAGCGTAACTTTACAGGACATGGCCGATGCGCTCTCGTGCACTCACTACTACAACGATCTGAAAATCCCCCGGAGAGGATCGCGACGGCAAACCAATGACCTAGCGTAACTTTACAGGACATGGCCGATGCGCTCTCGATTATGCAACGAGGGCACGGAGAGTGGCTCAAAGAAACCCGAGACGGTAGTCTCTAGCAGTGAGTGGCTCAGGTCTACATCACTGACGAGGATCCCTCAAAAATTCCTGATACCAGTTCCGACTTCTATTACAATTCCAGCGTAAGAACAAGATCCTTAGGTTATTGTACAACTCACTCCTACTCCTATTTGCCATCCACAAGCCAATCCCGTAGAGCGAGGAAATCGAACCATAGGACCCATGATCACGGCGTTCGTGAAAAATAAACATACCGAATGGGACGCGCACTTAGTTGAGTTACGATACGCTTATAATGCATCCGTACACAGCGCCTTAGGCGTAACGCCGTTCTATTTGAACCATGGTTACATACCGAATGGGACGCGCACTTAGTTGAGTTACGATACGCTTATAATGCATCCGTACACAGCGCCTTAGGCGTAACGCCGTTCTATTTGAACCATGGTCGTGATCCGCGATCCGCGAATATACCAACCAAACCGGGACCGAGCTAGGCACTCACTACTACAACGATCTGAAAATCCCCCGGAGAGGATCGCGACGGCAAACCGATGACCTAGCGTAACTTTATAGGACATGGCCGATGCGCTCTCGATTATGCAACGAGGGCACGGAGAGTGGCTCAAAGAAACCCGAGACGGTAGTCTCTAGCAGTGAGTTAGCTAGATATGACCTAGCGTAACTTTACAGGACATGGCCGATGCGCTCTCGATTATGCAACGAGGGCACGGAGAGTGGCTCAAAGAAACCCGAGACGGTAGTCTCTAGCAGTGAGTTAGCTAGAATGGCTCAGGTCTACATCACTGACGAGGATCCCTCAAAAATTCCTGATACCAGTTCCGACTTCTATTACAATTCCAGCGTAAGAACAAGATCCTTAGGTTATACCTTACCCCATGGGTCACTGACGAGGATCCCTCAAAAATTCCTGATACCAGTTCCGACTTCTATTACAATTCCAGCGTAAGAACAAGATCCTTAGGTTATACCTTACCCCATGGGTGTATTAGCAATGGGGAATCCATAATTTTGTATGTGATTAGACAACGGGTTCAGTATTAGAACAATAAAGAGAACCTTCTGATACTCAACGTTATTTCAATAAACATGCAATGGGGAATCCATAATTTTGTATGTGATTAGACAACGGGTTCAGTATTAGAACAATAAAGAGAACCTTCTGATACTCAACGTTATTTCAATAAACAGATCCCAAATACCCTATGTGATCCTACTAGAATAATTGTGGGATCGAAATAAACCTCATCCATCGAATTTTCGTTTTTTTATACCGAGCATGTCCATATCCCAAATACCCTATGTGATCCTACTAGAATAATTGTGGGATCGAAATAAACCTCATCCATCGAATTTTCGTTTTTTTATACCGAGCATGTCCACTTTCAGTGTTGTGTTTAGCGACTACTCACCAGCATGGTCTCTCCAGACGCAGCTACTCTGACGAGGATCCCTCAAAAATTCCTGATACCAGTTCCGACTTCTATTACAATTCCAGCGTAAGAACAAGATCCTTAGGTTATACCTTACCCCATGGGGGTATTAGCAATGGGGAATCCATAATTTTGTATGTGATTAGACAACGGGTTCAGTATTAGAACAATAAAGAGAACCTTCTGATACTCAACGTTATTTCAATAAACAAATCCCAAATACCCTATGTGATCCTACTAGAATAATTTAACGGGTTCAGTATTAGAACAATAAAGAGAACCTTCTGATACTCAACGTTATTTCAATAAACAAATCCCAAATACCCTATGTGATCCTACTAGAATAATTGTGGGATCGAAATAAACCTCATCCATCGAATTAGAACAATAAAGAAAACCTTCTGATACTCAACGTTATTTCAATAAACAAATCCCAAATACCCTATGTGATCCTACTAGAATAATTGTGGGATCGAAATAAACCTCATCCATCGAATTTTCGTTTTTTTTACCGAGCATGTCCACTTTCAGTGTTGTGTTTAGCGACTACTCACCAGCATGGTCTCTCCAGACGCAGCTACCAAGGTAAAAATTCAACGTTATTTCAATAAACAAATCCCAAATACCCTATGTGATCCTACTAGAATAATTGTGGGATCGAAATAAACCTCATCCATCGAATTTTCGTTTTTATACCGAGCATGTCCACTTTCAGTGTTGTGTTTAGCGACTACTCACCAGCATGGTCTCTCCAGACGCAGCTACCAAGGAAAAAAAAAAAAAAA